>PVKA01001085.1:0-159748 GCA_004027165.1 Ctenomys sociabilis | reverse complement strand
TATTGAATCTGTGATATAATTCAGCCACATAAATACCTGTAAATATAATATCATGTATGCACCTTGTACAATACCAAAACATTATGAAAACAGTTTGCAATGTATTATTTCATCGACTCTGTATGGTTATGGTGTTTTGAAACTGTCTGATTGACATTTGTATTTCAATAAAATAAAAATAAATGGAAAAAAAAAGAAATAATCTCTTACATACTATCAGATTATAGTGGAATTAAAGCAGAAATCAAAAGTAAAAGAGATTACAGAAATTATGCAAACATAGGACATTAAATTCAACATCTTGAATAATCAATGAGTCACAAAAAGACTTTAAAGAAGAAATTAAGCAACTCCTAGAATTAAATAACAATGTAAGCAAAACATACCAAAACATAGTGGACCCAATAAAACAATTCTAAAAAAGTTTATAGAAATGAATGTTTACATTAAAAAACAACAATCCCAAACAAATAATTTAATGATGCATCTTAAGGTCCAGCAATATATATCCAAAAATTGTCAAGGAAAGAAATTACAAGGTCAGAATATAAATTAATGAAATTGAGGGGGGAAAAATGCCACAATGTAAAGGATCAATGAATTGAAGAGTTAGTTCTTCTAAAGTATAAACAAGATTGACAAACCCTTAGCTAAACTTGCCAAAAGAAGAAAAGACTCAAATCAATGCAATTAAAAATTCAAAAGGGCATTACTACGATGGACATTAATAAAATCCAGACAATGAGAAACTACTTTGACAACTTATATTCTAATGTATTAGAGTGTAAAACAGTGATGGCACAAGTTTTAGAGACCAAGTGCACAAACTACAACCCACATCCCACATAGTTATTGCAAAGTGCCAACACTGCAATTAAATCTGAATGTTGAGATTTTCATTTAGAAGAACAACTCACACAGCTAGTGACATCATTACAGGGAGAGCTGTGTATGTTCGTTGGGGCATATATATCATAGGTTCACAGATATAGAAGAAATGCATACATTTCCAGACATGTATAAATTACCCAAATTGTCCTGAAAAGATATAAAAACCCTAAATCAATCCATGATTGGCAATAAAATGGAGGCAGTAATAAAATCCCTACTAACTAAAAAAACCCAAGACCAGATGGATTCACTACTGAATTTTGCCCGAACTTCTAAGAACTAATGTCAGTGTTCTTCAAACTTTTCCCTGAAATTGAAAATGAAGGAATACTGAAGAACTCATTCCTGGAAGAGAATTTCCCTTATACCAATAATGGACAAAGACCTACCAATAGAGAATAGTACAGGGTAATATTCTTAGTGAACATACATGCAAAAATCCTTAACAAGATATTTGCAGACAATACAAAAAAATCATTAAAAAGATCATACATTATGATAAGTTGACTTCACTCCTGACATGCAAGAATGATTCAACACACATATACAAATAAATGTAATATATGAAAAGGAAACAGAAGTAAGAATAAAAAATCATGTGTTTTTTTACATCTCAAGGAATGTAAAAAAAAAAAAGCTTTTGACAAAGTTTAATATCCAGTGACATTAAAAAACCGGACAAAAATAGATATAAAAAGATCTCACTTTTTTGGGGGGATGTATTAGAATTAAAACAAAATATTACAAGTGATACAGAATTTCACTTAACAAAGTCATATGAATTTCACAGTATTTGTCGTAACACATAGTGTTGTCTTCCAACTATTTATTCATGTTACCAGATATATACATGTGAAAGGGGAAGAAGAAAAAAGAAAGAGGTGTATAAGACATGAAGAAGAGAAAAAGGAGAAACAATTGAAAAGGAGGTAAGACAAAACACAGCATTAGCTGCTTCTTTCTATAGACCAGCAGAAATGCACAGTACAGTTGTCCAAACCATTGTCCAAACCATCCTGCTTACATGCACAGAAAAATGCCATTTATGACAAACCCAATCCCAGTATTGTATTAAATGGGGAAAAATTGAAGACATTGCCTGTAAAATGAGGAACAAGAGTGTCCACTCTCATCACTCTTGTTCAGCAAAATGCATGAAACTTTAGTGAGAACAATAAGGCCAAAGAAAGAAATAAAAGAGATCTGAGTTAAAAATAAGAAATCAAACTATCATTATCAATAGACAACATGAGCCTTTACAGGGAATGTCCAAAAACTCCACCAGATGACTCTTAGAATTAATAAATAAATTTTACAAAGTAGCAGTATATAAAAATCAGCACACAAAATTTGTTAGCATTTCTGTATAGTAATAGTAAAGTCACCCAGAAAGAAGTCATGAAATAAATCCCATTCACAGTAGCCTAAAAAAATATTAAATATCTAAGTATTATAGTTTGTGTCTAGATTTACCCCCAATACTTCATGCAGTCATGGGGTGGGCTGTTCCCCTCTGCTGCATGCCACGTTACCTTTTAGCCAGCCAAGTATGGACTGAAAACTTTACAAGCTGTGAGCTAAATAAACCTTCTCTTCCTTTATTCTGGGCAGTGAATATTTTGTCTCAGTAATAAAAGAAAAATAACTAACCCAGAATTTAGTACCAGAGGAGTTGGGTCATTGCTGTAACTATACCTGGCCATATGGTTCAAGGGCCTTTGGGAATAACTTGCAGAAAGAGTTGTGAAAGGTTCAGAGATGTCACCTGAAAGAGCAGCACTGGGACACTTCAGTCTGTTCTGTATAGGAGAATCTGGTCAGAGCTCAAAATTCCAAAAACCTGATAGAAATCATGCAATAAAAACCAGGCTTGGGAGGTTTCTGCTGGAAAAAAGGACTGCATTGGCTGTCAGATGATGTCTGTTATGGCTTTGCAAAAAATTGGCCTGCATTTTGCTCATGTCCAGAGATTTTTTTTCCCTGAGACTAAGATAAAGGGCAGTAGACTAATTTATAGAGCAGGAGAAATTTCAAGACAGTTTAATGTTGAGGTGATAGCATAGTTACTTTGAGAGCTTTTGGCCAGGTCTATATTTGAAATTAAGAGTAAAGATTCACCAATGTGATCTGAGGCATTTAGCCAGATGGGAGGCCCTAGTGGAGCTTTGGATCACACAGATGAAATAAAGGAGATTGTTTTTAAGAAAGAGACAATAGAAGAGTAAGCTGAAGGGGCCAGAGAGATATCTTAGTCTAAGCACCTGCTTGGCAAGTGCAGGGACCCATGATATATCCCTGTTTCCATATGCCATCCCAACCCTGAGCAGAAACCACTGAAACCGGGTACGGTAGCACATACCTACAATGCCATCACTAGGGAAGCTGAGACAAGAGGATAACTATGAGTCTGAGCTGCATAAAGAAACCTTGTACCAAATAAATAAATGATTTTTTCAAAAATTATTTTAAAAGAAAATTAAGCTGAAGCCTTTAGCCTGAAGTTAAAGCATATTTAAGTTGCAGGATATCACTGTTTTTCTGTGTTGCCATGCTTTGTAAAAGCTAATGTGAAGCAAGGACTGTGACTGTAATTTAATGTGATCTTAATGTCATTTGCTATCAAGTTAATTAGTCAAAGTGTTGTGTTTTAACCTTGAATTTTGGTCACCCTTTTAATAGTTTGCTTTTGGTGCAGGAATGAGTGCAAGAAAAGTGTATATGTAATTGTACAATTTATGTAGATCTGAATAGACCAAGATATTTAACTTTTCACAAATTTGCCATTAGAGACTATGGTTTAAGGAAATGTATATGGTTATCAAGTTGACCAGGGGTGGATTGCCAATAGGTAGTCAACTTGTAACATCTAACTGAACTGAATCAGCCTGCTGCTGAGTGTGGAAGGCCCACCTGAGGATTGTTGCTGGAAGCATAAGAGGCAGAAGTAGAGAGGGAGTTTAGAAGCTGTAGGGAACTGTTTGTTTTCCTGGAGGACCTTGTTTGTTGTCTTTCTTGATGAACTTGGCTGTTCTCATCATCTAAGGGGCTTAGGACCTTGTCATCACTGAGAATTGCTATGGTTCACTTGGGGGAAGCTCTGGTCCTTACTTTGAGCATTGCCTCCTGGCACTGGAGGGAGAAGCTAGTGTGGTGCTCTGTCTCCTGGAGAAGCTTGTGGCATTGGCTTTCCTGATGGGAACTTGGCTCTTTTCATCAGAGGAGCCCAGGATGTCACTGTTGCTGAGGATGGCTGTGGCACTTTTCAGGGGAGCTCTAGTTCTTGCTCTGAGCATTGCTTCCTGGCCCCAGTGTAGATCCCTCAGCCTACTGGCACAGATCTTTCATCCAAGTGGCACAGACTTTCTAGTTTCCACCTCTGATCTTTGGGTCTTTCCAGCATAGATCTATGAAACTGGTGGGCATGAGACAGTTTGACTTGTGGCAGGCATTGTAATGAGCTCTAGGTCTTCAGTTAGACTCATGCAGGACATTACTGTGAGATCCAGGACCTCAGCTGTATTCTTTGGTCTTTAGCATGTGGACAGATTTCCCACACTATTTTTGTAAATGACCCTTTGGGTGGCTATCATAAAATAATCATATAATTAAGTGTTTTGTATGGTACTGTTTTTCCTTGTAAACCCTGACTAAAACACTAGGAATTAATTTGATCAAGATGAAAAACTCAGTAATGAAAATACAGATTGTAGAGGGCATTAGAAAATGAAGCCAGGTATGATGGAATATGCCTATAGTCCCAGCACTCAAGAGGCTGTGCAGGAGGATAACTCAGAGTTTGAGGCCTGCTTGGGCTACATAGTGCATTCAAGACCAGCCCAGGCTACGCAGTGAGTCCATGCCTCAAAAGAAAAGAGGACAAAAAAAAACACAAATAAACAAAGAAGATATCCATTTTTGAATAGGTGAAATCAATATTGTCAAAATAGCCATAATTACCAAAATAATACATAGATTTAATCTTATTCCAATTAAAATATCAATGGAATTCTTCAAAGAACTAGAAAAACTTTTGTATAAAACCAGAATAAATTCAGAATAGCCAAAACAATACTACACAGAAGCAGGAAAGATGAAAGCAGATTGAAAGCAGAAAGCATCTCAGTCCCAGATTTCAAGTTAGACAATAAATGTATAGTGTTAAGAACAGAACAGTATGGCGCTGGCATAAAAATGCACATATTGACCAATGGAATAGAATTGGGAAGGAACAATCTTATGCACTCTCATTCATATGATTTTTGATAAAGGGGCCAAAAATACATACACTGAAGAAACAGGGAGACTTTACCTGTCTAAATAATACCAAAGAAATTATTGATTTATATGCAGAAGAATGAATCCAGGCCTGTGTTTCTCACCATATAAGCTTAAGTCAAATGGATCAAAGACCTAGATATAAAAACAGATATAAAACAGAAACACTGAATCTGCCAGAAGACAAAAACAGGTAAAATCTTAAAGATACAGGCATAGGTAAGTACTTATTGAGCAAATCCACCAATTGCACAAGCTCTAATACCAAGAACCAACAAAGGGGACTGTACCTAATTAAAAACCTTCTGCAGAGTAAAGGAAATAATCAACACAGTGAAGAGAAAGACTAAAGAATGGGAAAATGCTTTTGCTACCAACTCCTTGAACAGAAGACTAATACCTAGGATGAATAAAATACTCAGAAAATTTTGATCTGTCAAATAAAAAGTGGCATTTGAAATCAAGACACATGTTTACAGCCATACCACCCGGAATACAACCAATCTAGTCTGAAGTGAATAGACATTTCTCCAAAGTAATACAAATGATGAATGTGTACATGAATAAAGATTCAGCATCTTTGGCTATTAGAGAAATACAAATCAACACAGATTCCATCAAGAATTCAGAAAACAACAAACTCTGAAGTTGTGGAGAAAAAGAAACTCTTTAATATTGTTAGTGGGTATGTAAAGTAGTACAACAACTGTGGAAATCAATGTGGCAATTCTTCAAAAAGCTAAAAATAGAAATTCCATTTGACTTAATTATAACACTACTGAGTATCTCCTGGAAGAGTGGAAGTCATAATATTACAATAACACCCCAGGGTGCAGCATATCCATGTTTATAGCAACACCATTCACAATAGCTAAATTACGAAAGTGTACTGTATATTTGTCAATGCATGAATGGATAAAAAGGTGGTATATATACACAGTAGAATACCACTCAGCCACAAAAATGTATACATCTGAGTCATTTTCAAGAAAATAAATTGACACAGGAAGTTAAATATTGCATGGTTTTTCTTACATGAGAAGCCACAAATATAAATAATTTAAAGAGCAAAATAAAAGAGAGTAGGAGACAGACAGGTAAATTTTGTGGTGATGAGAAGGGGGCCTGAGGAAGGAGGGAGGAGGCCAACTGCAGAAAAGGCATAAAATGATCTACATGCACCAATTTCCCAATATGAATATAATTGCTTACAAACATATACCACTAATTAATAAAAATAAATTTACAGAAAGGAAATATTTTTGTCCTTTTTACACACCAGAACTTCAGTGTACAAGAAGAATACTTTCTACCTGACTCAGCAAGCACACATTGCAGCCTATTTAGTTCTCATATAAAAATATCATCTTTGCTAACAAGATCTTTGGAATCTGAAGTGTATGACTCACCTAGGCTTGAATTGTTTGCTTTTGAGCTCTTGCCCAAAGCCTATCTGAGACTAAGGAGGTATTGTCTAGGGACATGCTAATCATTCCTTTTTAGATGCATAACAGAATAACTGAGAGGAAGAGAGACAGACAGATAGACAGACAGGCAGACAGAGACAGAGAGAAACAGAGACAGAGACTGGGGACTCTCCTCATACTGCACTGGAACAACTTGGACATTTTCAGTAGCACCTACCGTGTATCTAATCAGCAGCCAGGCATTCCTAAACAGCTCCAGATCTCTAGAAACTGCATCCTTGCATACTTAAATTATCTTTGTTTTGCCCTAGAAGAAATATCTTAGCACAGCTGTGATTTAATGTTGGGCTGCCACCTTTTATGGAAAATGAATGTAAGAATATAAATGTGAGCAACAATTCATGTCATCTGTAAAATAATTTGGGGCAACATTTTCTATCTCATGGTTCAAAATGTTCCTTATTCAAAGGACAGTTTGAATTCACCAGAAGCTACTCATATGGCTTCAGCTACCACTCAGTGTACCATTACATCTGTACACTCAAATATCTGCCTTTGTCTAAACCTCTGCCCTGAGCCTATGGCATAGCACTACACTGTTATGCAAATTAAGAACTTGATTAATATCTATTAATGATACAGTTCCCAGGCACATCTAATTTTCTTTTTTTACACAGTCAATGAGTGACATCTGTAATCACCCTGGAGAGAAACTTGGGAATTGCCAGTGCTTTCCACATCCTCACCCCTCATAATCAAACAGGTGATATATTTCACATTTTCATTCCTTTTTTTGTACTGGGGATTGAACTCAGGACTTTGTGCTTGCCAGGCAGGCGCTCATTCTACTGAGCTATCTCCCCAGTCCATTCCTTTATCTATCTGTTTCCAACTCCTGAGTTTGGGCTTACGATTTCTCACCTGGATTCCTACAAAAACCTTCAATTGGATTTTTTTGTAATATTCTTTTCAATCCATTTCCAGTCTTAATCCATTTTAAGCTATCTCCAAAATCAGCTTTTTCTCAAAAGCCAAACCCGATTGTGTCACTCCCTTATGACATTCCAGTGCTCCTCTACTCCTATTACTTTAGGGTAATATGAATGCATTATAGTTAAGGTTCTTTATAATCTGCTTTTTACCTACTTCCTCATCCTCATCTCACACTTCTTTCTTGCTCTAGAATGGGCCACATTCTCAAATTCAGGCTTTTTCATCTTATGATCTTCTGCTTAGAATGTTCTCCACTGACTACCTGGAAAACCCAACTGGTCATCCATCATTGAACTCAGGAATCAGCTCTTCCTGAAAATCTTCCCTGACTCCCCTAGAGTGGTCTATGGCCTCCCCTTCCATGTTCCCCAAACATGACTGCTTGCCTTTTCATTCTATAACTATATTGTCCATTGATTTGTCTATATTTACTCTACAATTTCTGCAAAACAGGAAATTGGTGCCATTGCCCCACAAAATAATAAACATGGAGGAGTGCTAAGGTTTGTATCTGTTGTCCCCCCAAAGCCTCATGCAGTCATGGGGTGGGCTTCTACAGGTTTTGATTGATTCATGGTCCAATGCTGGAGTTAATCTGGGTGTGAGAGCTTTACCTATGCTGGGAAAGATAGCCTGCATACAGCAGAAGGGAGGGAGAGAGGCTCTTACCTTTTCACTTTTTCTGCTTTTGCTGTCTTCCACCACCCTGAAGGGTTGCTCTCTTCCATGTGCCACTCTTCCTTGGTGCCAGCTGATTGTGGACTGCAACCTGCACAAACTGTAAGCTAAATAAAATGTTCCTTCCTTAATTTGGAAAGTTGATTATTTTGTTTCAGAAATGAGAGGAAAGTAACCAGGACATGCAGGTTCACAAAAAGTGTTTCCATTGGTGAAATTTTAATGTAATTTTTCCAAATAAATAAAGAGAACTATTTTTCAAGAATACTGCAATTTATTTTTCTGTTCATTGTCAGAGGTTTAGAATGAGGGTTTGCCTTTATTACAATAGCTTGTCTTAAAGCAAAGCTTCTGATCGCATGTGACTCTACTTCCACCTTCCCATTTTCATCACTTGACCTCTGTTCTTTAACCTCAGTATAGTTACCATGATTATTTGGGCTCAGCCTCTTACTGTTTGGACTAAGCATAGCATGGGCTTTGCAACTGAACAACACTTGGGTTCAATTTATGAACCCACGTGATTTTGTTTTAGCTGTCTGTTACTAGATTTTAAAAAAGCATGAAAACATCTCTAATCCTATTTACCTCATTGGCAAAGCCAGAAAGTAATAATGCCCATTTCACTGGGGCAAGTGGTGTCATAATTAAATATGATAATATATACTGTTTTCCTCAACAATAAAAATTCAGTAATCATCTGTTGTTATTATTATTATTATTATCATTATTATCCACATTAGTAGCATATTAGGAGGAGAGAAATTACAGTGGACATAGTAGACCTTTACAGCTCTATTCTAAAGGTAGCAAAATACCTGCCTCACTGGCAATGGTCAGTAAGTAGGATGTTATAGTTAGTCTTGTAGATTCCAGATAACCTGGATCTGTGTCCTATTCTTATACCATCATTGTGATTTTTTGTTTTCTTTTTCTTCTGTCATGTTTCCGCTCATCCTGCCTGAATTTTTTTTAAGATTTCCAGAGTTTCTGTGTGCTGACTCTGCAACTCCTGATAATGATTTTCAACACTGTTATCCTGGCACAATCAATGCAGGGCCCTTCTGCATCCCTTTCTTCAAGACTATTCCTTTTCACATTCCAAAATTGACAGGATCTTTAGTCTTCTCTACTTAAATCCTGAATTAATCAGTTCCCCATGGCTGAGATGCAATACTTAACACTTACAGGTTAAAGGAGAAGAGGCTTAATTTGGCTAATACGTTCTAGGGATTTAGGTTTGCAGTTAACTTGATCTGAGTCAGAAACACATGATGGAATGATGCGGCTAAACCCATGACAGCTAGGGACCAGAGAGAGCCAACGGCCGAGTTGGCACCAAAACACTCACTTCCAGATCACTGCCCCACTTTCTAACCAGACCTCACCTCCTCATAGCATATTCAAGTATGAACTCATCAATGGATTGATTAGTACAGTGGTCCTGTGAGCCTGTCTCCTTTTAGAATCCCTGGCTCTGATCACATGAAATTTGGGGCAATATTTTATTTCTAACCCACAACAAACCCTAAAGAGAAGTTGGAAACTAGAGGGCATGAAGCTTAGAAGTCTAGGCAGGAAAGTGCACTGAAATGAGTGCTAAGGGTGGCTGGTGATGTACGATGAGGAATGGGAAAAGTGTAAGAAAAAGATGACCAAAAGTGGCACTAGAAAAAATGAGAGAATTAGGGAGACTGAACTTGGGGTCACACATCCAAAATCTCAAATGAGCATAGTGTGAAAGCAATAAGAACAAATTAAAGAGACTGGGAGTCGATTGGCCTTTTCTACTGGCTCCCTTGTTCCCCTTAAAATGTTTCAACCTTTTAGGCATTTTAAGATTGGCTGGATTCAGTCGGTATCTCATAACTTTTCAGAACTCAAACTTTCATTAGTTAAAACCAAAATTTTTGGCTTCACAGATGAAACCCAGTATGTGGGCCTATGTGAACATGGGTGTGAATGACATGATAAAGGTGTCAGTAATTTGATGCGCACCTTTCTGTGACCAGAAGAATGAGGGTCTGGAAGTCTGAGGGACACTGCAGCCTACCAAGGAGGGCAAATGGTTAGGAGAAATACTAGGGAGGGAAGAAGGGTAGAAAAGTGGCAAAAAAATGAAATTCGCACTTGTACTTTTTTAAGGAATTGAACTTGCCTGGTATCATGACATAAATTCTCCCCTGCAGCCCCTTCAAAATTTCAAATTTTGAATTATTTAGACAATTTTTAAAAATCTATCCTCTTATACTTTATACATTGATAACTAACACTTTTCATTGTGCTTATTCGGGTATAAAGAATATAATCTCAAGTCACTATTCATACCTGAAAATAGTAATGCCTTGGTTTCCTTTTAAAATTTTCATTGTATTTTATTAGTGCATGTTAATATTACATAATAGCGGTGTTTATTTGGGGAAATTGGTACATGTATTTGACATATCCTCATCAACTCCAGTCACATCACCCTCCCTTCTCATTCCTCCCCCTACAGTTACTTCTCTCATCATCTCCAGAAGTCTACTTCTGAGCTTCCTATTGTATAAATAGCTATTAATGCCATCCTTGAAAGACCATCAGAGCACAAGGACTGAGACAGCATTGTCTGTTCTGGAGAAGCCAGGTCAGTGGCTGCATTTCAAGACACAGAGAAAGGGGGCACAGAAAAAGTGAGTCAAAATTCTTGGTGGCCTTATTTTTTAAAGCTTCCAGTCCCTAATTCTAATCTCTTACTTGAATTGGTTTCCAAAATACAATCCAATGAATTTTAATAAAACAAGGAAAATGTTTCAATACAAAATGGAAAAGATGAGAAATTAAAGATTTTATTATGTATATATTAACTTATCTCTTATCATTTATATGCTTTAGATTTAAATCCACAAACTATGCTTATTTCTCCTAACATTCCACAGCACTTCATTTTTGTGTGGTACTGGGAATTGAACTCAGTACCTTGTGCTTTCCAGGGAGGCGCTTATGTGGCTGAGCTATCTCTCCTTTCCAGGGAGGCACTTATGTGGCTGAGCTATCTCTCCAGCCCTGCACAATACTTCCTAGCATACACCATTGATGTGATGCTCATGTTTTAAAATAATGAATAGGGCTGAGGAGGTGGCTCAGTGGAATAAGTGCTTTCCTGGCAAGCGCAAGAGCCTGAGTTCAATCCCCGGTTCCACAAAAAAAAAATTGGGGCTGGGGAGATTGCTCAGTGGTATAAGCACTTCCCTGGCAAGTGCAAGGGCCTGAGTTCAAATCCCCAATTCCACAAAAAAAAAAAAATGAATAATAGCCCAAAAAATGCATTAAGCCTACTTTTGACACAGTGTCAATATTACTTCAGTGCATTTTAGCATATTCATCATAAGGACGAATTTAATTATTTTGTTTTGCTGGAAGTAACCAAGAGTATTTATGATCTTACTTTCAAATATCTTTTTTCCTTTTTGTGCTAAGACTTCAAAAAAGCCAGAATTACATACATAAGTCTTTTTGAAAATGCTGCATAATTTTGGGTAGAACATGATTTGCACATAGTCTTAGACATACATTTTATTTTGATGAAGAAAAATGCATGAGTTTCCATTTCCTTGTCTGTATTACAGAGAGATTAGACTAGATGATTATGAGTGTTGCTTAGAGATTTGTGGTTACGTGACTCTATAGTAGATTTTCTAAACTTTTTAATGTATTTGGTACTGGGTCTCACTACACAGCTAGGACTCACATCCTGTTTTCAGCCTCCCCAGCGCTGGGATTACTGGCATGAGCCACCGCACCTGAACTTGGTTGTTGGTTCAGCATGGCCCTGGTCCCTGAGCTTGTGAAAGCAGGCACTTAGCCCACTGAGCTATCCCACCAGCCCCTATGAGAGGTATTTTTTTAAACTATAGAATAAATGCAACTCCTCCCTCAAGGTAATTTTATTATTATTATTAATTATTATTATTATTATTATTTATTATTATTATTTGTATTTAGTGCAGAGTCTACAAGATCTCACTTGTAGTGATAGTCTTGATTTCAGCTTCCCAAGTGTGGGATTACAGGTGCGTGCCACCACATTCAGTCTCAATTGCTATCTCAGCATGCCCTAGGGGTGGGGCCCGCATGCAGGCTGGGAATTGACCCTTCAATCCCTGCGTCTGCCTAAACAAGCACTTTAAATCCCCTAAGCTACCTGGCTGGCCCTGGTGATATGATTTTTAATCAATATATTATGATGACTTACATGTAGCCATATACAGTGCTTACAGTCCTAGCAAGAAAAGTGAGAAGTATCACAGAAAAATATTCAAAAGAATAACAAATGTACTTGCCCTTTGAAAAAAGATTCCTAGAAATTATTCATAAATCATAAACAAAAATCAGTGAGATTATCAGGAGATATTAAAAGGAAGATACATAAGAAAAATTAATAAGATTATTTTCAATCTACATCAGAAATTTGAAAAAAATCTAGTTTCATTATATGCTTGCGTCATTCCAAATATCTGAAAACCATGGATATATTTTCTCATTACTCATAATGGCATCAAAATAACAAAGCCAGTAAGAAATCATTGGGAAAAATCTAACATTGCATTCCTACACGACTAACTTGCAAAAGATTTGGCTTCCTGAGAAATATTTTTTTAAAAGAAGATGTAAAAGTACTAATTTTCTCAAATGAAAATTAACAGAGCCTTAGAACTCTAACAGATCGCAAACCTTGTGTGAAGAAGCATGTCCACTGGATTATTGTTCAAGTCGTTCATGCATTCTATTCCAATCTCCTCTTTAATTTCTGAATAACAACACAAAATAAAAGAACAACAAACACACACACAGAAAGAAATTTATAAGATAATTCGCTATGGTTCTAATATTGATTTGAGACATTATGATTAATTTTAACTCCATGTAACAATGATTCAAAGTAACAGTAACTTTACAAAATAGAGGGTTGGTCAATCTACACATCTGCAAAGGAGGCTGGCTACTAGAATGAGTTGAGTCTTACAAATATTCATGGCAACCAGAGACTCTAAAGTTGTTCTTAAAGAAAAGTGACAGGGGTCAGGGAGATGGCTCAGTAGAATAAATGCTTCCCTGGCAAGTTCAAGAACTTGCATTCAATCTCTGGTTCTTCCAAAAAAAAAAAAAAGTGACAAAGGAAGGAAGACATTGTTTGATTGATTTGGATTAATGGCATGAAATAGCATGAATATGAATGACAAAGAAAGTAAAATATCTCAAATTCTATTTTGCTTCCATCTTCTCTGTCAAAAAGAAGTGCCAATTATGGAGACAAAATTAACATTGATATGAGGGAATTGCAGCCCAAGTAAAGCAAACAGACAGAAAGAGAGGAAGAATTTAACTTCTCAAAATGACATTTTCCTCTACCTTGAATGACTCAACTTTTAGACTCTGCATAAAAGCAATCAATTTATTCAGCATGTCTTGTACATTCATGGATACTAAGATTTATGAGAGAATGGAAAAGGAGAGGAATGGAGAGGAACAGAGGGGGTAAGGGATGGAGAAAGAGAGGAGGAAGAGAAAAGAGAAAGGGAGAGAGGGAGGGGGGAAGGAGGGAGGACAGAGAAAGAGAGAGAGAGGGAGAGAGATTAGAGTTGTTCTGGATCTCAGAAATGTTACAGATCAATAGATAGTGAGAGAATGGGGCCATTTTTTGCTCTGTCAGTGTAATTGAGGTCTGGAGACCATAAAAACTACAAATTAAACTTAGCAGGTATGCTTAAAGGTCAAACTGATCTCATTGGAAACAAAAATCACAGAACTCAGTGAGGAGAATGAGATTTAATAGGAATAATCTTCAAAGGCACAAATTCAGGAAAAAAGAGAAATTATTAAATAACTGCATATATAAAAAGGGGTAAAGGACTTTAGCTTATTTCACATTTAATGTGATTCATGATGACAAGATAGCGAACAAAGTTATAAAGTTTTAAGTTACTTTCGTATGTAAAGCATCTGGAACACAGAAGACAAACTTCCTCTGCTTGGATATGACAGCCTGTAGCATTGTATTCAATGTTATTGCCTCACTTTAAGTTCACAGCCTGGGCCGGCCAGATAGCTCAGTGGAGTAAAGCACCTGCTTAGGCAGACAGGAGCAGGGGGTTCAATTCCTGGTGAGCCTTGAAGGCACCACCCCCGGGGTCCCCTGGGACAGCAATTGAGACTGGGTGGCAATTGAGACTGGGTGTGGTGGTGTGTACCTGTAAGCCCAGTGCTTGGGAGGCTGAAAACAAGAGGATCAATAGGAGTCTGACCTATGTAGTGAGACCCTGTAGACCCCATACTAAATAAATACAGTTCTAAAAAAAGTTAATGGCCAATATCTGGGGAGCAGTCCCGAGAGGATTACTCGGGAAAATATCATGGGGAATGTAGTGGATGGGATACATGAAGAGGGGATAGCTTTTTAGCCTCAGAGGAAGAAAGCTTTCAATCAATCAAAGCAAATTGTTTCAAATATTAAAAATTTTATGACTCTGACTCATAATAGAAACTTCCTAATTTGTTTGATGAATAAATATTTGTTTAGATTTTAATTCTCATGACTTAGGTCTTTTGTAGATTCTTAAGCAAATAATGAAATTCATGAGGTGAGAAAAAGAAGAGAAAAAACAAATTATAGAGATTAAAAATTATATATATATGTGTGTGTGTGTGTGTGTGTGTCTTTTCTGGTTCTAAATAAATTTTAAGAATGATTTTTCTAGATCTGTGATACACAATGATGGTATGTTGATAGAGATTATATTAAATCTGTATAACTATTTTAGGAGCATGGCCATTTTCACAATGTTCTTTTCCTATGCACGAGCAAGGAATATTTTCTATTTTGTGAAATCGTCTTCAGTCTCTATTTTTAGAGGGCTGTAGTTTTTGTTGTTGTATCTTTTACATCCTTTGTTAGATTAATGCCTAAGTATTTCATTTTTGTGGATGCTATTTTGAAGGGTATTGTTTTTCCAGCTTCTCTCTCAGAGAGTTCATTATCTGTGTAGAGGAATGCTATTGATTTTTGGGTGTTGACTTTGTACCCTGCTATGCTACTGAATTTGTTTATTAATTCTAGGAGCTTCTTGATGGAGTTTTTCAGGTCTTCCAAGTAGAATATCATGTCATCTGCAAATAATGATGTTTAACTTCTTCTTTACCTATTCTTATTCCTTGTTTCTCTCTCTTGTCTACTAGCTCTGGCTAATGTTTCCAGAACTATGTTGAATATGGATGATGACAGTAGATATCCTTGTCTTGTACCTGATTTTAGAGTAAAAGCTTTCAGGTTTTCTCCATTTAGGATGATGCTGGCTGTTGGTTTTTCATAGATGGCTTTTGTCAGGTTGAGGTTGAGGCCATCTATTCCAATTTTCTGTAGGGCTTTGATCATGTATAAATGTTGGCCTTTGTCCAAAGCTTTTTCTGTCTATTGAAATGATCATGTGGTAGTTGTTTCTGGATCTGTCGATACAATGTATTACATTTATAGATTTGCATAAGTTCAACCATCCTTACATAGCTGGGTGAATTCTGGGTCATGGTATATAACCTATCTGATGACTTGCTACATTCTATTTGCTAGTATTTTATTGAGGATTTTTGCATCTATGTTCATGAGAGAGACTGATCTGTAATTATCTTTTTTGGTTGAGTCATTCTTCAGTTTTGGTATCAATGTAATACTTGCCTCCAGGAATGAATTTAGGAGTGTTGCTTCCTTTAAATTGATCACTTTGAAGGGTATTGTGAATAAATTGTCTCTGTATGTCTTGTAAAATCCAGCTGTTGATCCATCAGGACCTGGGCTTCTCTTTGATACTAAACTTTTAATTACATTTTGAATTTTGTTAGCCAACACTGGGCTATTCAATGTTTTTATACCTTCTTCATTCGGTTTTGGTAATTTTTACCTTTCTAGGAATCTGTCCTTTTCTTCTATGCTTTCCATTCTGTGAGACCATGAAAGTAAAGACTTTCAAAGTATCTATTAATGGTTTTCTATATTTTCACAGGATCTGTTATGCTTTGCCCTGTTCATTCCTTATTGCTTCAATTTTGATTTTTTTCTTTCCTTTTTTTGATGAGGTTGGCTAGGGGCTTATCACTTTTATTTAATGTTTCAAAGAGCCACCTCTTTGAATCATTAATTCTTTGCACTGTTTTCTTTGTCTCAATTGCATTAATTTCTTTCTTTTTTTTCTTTCTTTTTTTTTTTTGCAGTACCAGGGATTGAACTCAGGACCTTGTGCTTCCTAGGCAAGTGCTTATTCTACTGAGTTATCTCCCCAGCCCAATTGCATTAATTTCTGCTCTAATCTTTATGATTTTCTGCCTCCTTCAGGCTTTGGCCTTGGATTGTTCTTCTTTTTCTAGGAGCTGAGGTGTGCCATCAGTGTATTTTTTTCTCACTGTGTTTTTTCTAATGTGTGAGTTGGTCTCTATATTTTTTCCTCTGAGAACTGTGTTCATTGCATCCCATAAATTCTGGCAAATTGTGTTTCAGTTTTCTTTCATTGTAGGTATTGTTTAATTTCTTGTTTAATTTTATTTGTAACCCACTGGCTGCTGAGGGTGTTATTCAATTTCCATGTTTTTATGGGGTTTTTACAGTTTTTTTCATCACTTCTAGTTTCTCTGTTGCCATTGTTGCTGCTATTCCTGCCTTGCTCTCCTTGGTCTTTGTTGCTGCCATGCACTGATGTTCCCTGCCTTGTGCCCCTCTGCCTTGGAGCCAGCTGTGTATGGACTAAAACCTCTAGTAACTGTGAGCTGAATAAACCTTTCTTCCTTCAAAAAAAAAATATTTCCAGTTTCACCGCATTGTGGTTAGATAATATACATACTATAATTTCTGTCTTCTTGCATTTACTGAAGCATGATATATGGACTAGCATGTGGTCTATTTTAGAGATTATCCTGTGTGCAACTAAAAATGTGTATTCAGATGTTATTTGTTGAAATACTCTGTGAATGCCTACTAAGTCCATTTGTTCAACAGTTTGGTTCAGTTCTGCTAACTTCTTGCTAACATTTGTTTACTTGATCTATCCTTTTGAGATAAGGGAGTGTTAAGGTCCCAGTTAAGATTTGTTATTGGTTGTTAGATTTTTCATGTCATTTAAAATTTGTCTTATATAGTTGGGTGTTCCCATATTTTGTGCACACATATTAATATCTCTTCCTCTTGAAGTTTTCACCTAACCAGTATATGATGACCTTCTTTATCTTATTTAACCATTCTCGGTTTAAATAGATACCTGTGGTTTTTTCTGAGCTCCTAGTGCATGTAGTACTGTTTTCCATTCTTTGACTTTCACCCTATGGATTTCTTTTTGGGTTAAATGTGTTTCTGGTATACAACATATTGTTGGATTTTGTTTCTTAATCCACTCTGCCAATCTATTTCTTTTAATTGGTGAATTCAGTCCATTTATATTAATGGTTATAATTGGTATGTATCACCCTATGTTTGTCATGTTATTTTCCATTGTTGTTTCTCTACTTTTCCTGTGCTTGTTTGCTCTGTTTGGTGGGTTTTTCCTATTGTGGTTCTTTGAGTTGTGGTCATTTTGATCTCATTTTAGATTAACTTTCATTATTCTATGTAGGGTTGGCTTGGCGGCCATGAATTTCTTTAGTAGTTCTTTGTCATGGCAGTATTTTACTTCTCTATTAAATTTGAATGAGAGTTTTGTAGATTATAACAGTTTAGGTTGGAATTTATTTTCTTGTAGTACTTGGAATATTTCACTACATGCTCTTTTTGACTTGATGGTTGAAAAATCTACGGTTATTCTCATTGGTTTTTGTTTAAATGTGATCTTCAGTAGCTTCAGTATGTTGTTTTTGTGCTAAATTTCTGGGATCTTGATTATTATATGCCTGGATGTAGTTTTAATTGGGCTAATATTATTTGGAGTCTATATGCCTCAGTTATCTGAATGTCAGATTGTTTCTCCATATTTGTGAAGTTTTCTGCTATTACTTCTGCCCATATTATTGGATTGTGTTGGTATCTTTCTTGATGCTATTAGTCTTATGTTGTTCATCTTTGCATCATCTTGCAGCTGTTGAATTATCATTTCCTCGATCCTAGTTATTTTTAAGAGATCTTTCATTAGTGTTTCAGTAGCTGCAACAATGTCTTCAAGGTCTCAAAGTCTATCTTCACTTTCCTTCAAATGGCCTTGCCAACTTTTAGTGGAGTTTTTTAATTTCTTTTTTATCTGTTTGCATCTGCTTCATGCATTCTATTTCTTTCCTATACTGATCATTCAAGGTTTTCATCATTTTTCTATTCTCTTTCTTGTAAGTGTCTTCTTTAGAAACACTCAGTAATGCTGTCATTATAGTTATCATTTCTTATTGTTTTTTAACTGGGGATACGATTTCTGTTATTTCCTCTATACCCATCTGCAACTTTTTCTTTAATTCAGTTGCTATTATTTCAGAGATTTCAGATGTGTAACTACCTATTTCTTCTGTGTTAGTGTCTCCTGGATTTGTTTTGCGGTTCTCAGGGTCTGACATTGCATGTTTCTCCTTCATTTTATCATTTTCTATTTCAGAGAGAACTCTTTATTTTGATTTATGTGAAAGTTTGACTGTATGTAGCTGTATCACTGCAATCAGAACCTGTCCATAATGAGACTATTCTTTAGGTATCTCTTCTGTGTCAGAGATTCTTGTTTTGTTGTGTACCAAGATGTTGCCTTCTCTATTGAGAGTGGAATGTTGGTTTCTGTTTGGCACTGACATCTGTCTTTTGGTGTAGGGCTTTGGTGAGTTTCTTACACAAGTGCCTCCTGATATTATTACCCAAGGGTGAACATGTGGTTAAAGCTAATATGGTATTGTAGCTACAGTGGTATAATTACCAGTATTAATGACAACAAGTGAAATTTAGAAATTGACAAACTTTGGTAACTAATGATTTTGTATTTCAGACCATAGGAACAATATAGCTATATAATAGCTATACAATAAAGCAGATTATAAGTTGGGAGTTTATATGTAAACTAGTTCCCCTGAGTTCTGTCTGAACACCTCCCCTTCACATACCTGGTAGATTAGTTCACCTCAGTTACTACCTGCCACCTGCATGCCATGCCTCAGCCTCCCGGATGCTGGGATTACAGGCACGCGCCACCACACCCGGCTCATGAAAATCTTTCTGTAGGACTGGGTGCCACTTTACCCAGCAATATGCCGCAGCTCACTGGACCCCACTGCAGGTCTCAGTGCCTCCTTGAAAAACCATGCTACCAAACTCTACTCACTAGGCTGCACACCTCAGTACCTCAATCTCCATCTGCCAGGCTTAAAGTAGACTTTAGAAGTCTCTTCAAAACAATCCAGTATTTGCAATCTGTTCATAGTTTTCTTTTGAATAGTTTAAATAAAATGCTGGTAATTTAAAACATTTCCTGCATTAAGCTGAGACCTGTACATAAATGGCCCTATACAGTTTCATAGCTCCCCCACTCCTCTGTATGTATATTGGTGACACAGTGTAAAGATAGCCTGAAAGTATATTCATGTCCCATAACAATGAGACTTAATATATTATGAAATATTGAATAACCATTATGTATAAGATAGGAGAGAATGAAAAGAGCTTAATTTGTCTATGAAAAAGAAAACAGTAAATCAGTGACTGTAGAATAATATCAAATAGTAAAATATAACTGTAATTGGATTAGCAGCAAAGGGGGAAGGGATTATATGGGATAGAAAAATAATTCAAGCAACAATGGCTGAAAAATATCCAAATGTCTTTAAAACAAAGAAACCTCAAGATAACAAGCATTCAAGGACAAACTGGCAAAAAGATAGCCCATGTACAGAGGTATAACATTAACAAAGATAACGGAAGTCTAGTCATGAGGTATTAGGATAAATGGGAAAAAAAATCATTAAAGTTTTGCTTTTTAAAAAAATCTTATCAAGTGGGAATTTCATACCCACTTAAAATATCTTAAAATGAATCCAGCCAGGGAGATAGTTCAGCAGCAAAAGTGACTGCCTGGCAAGAAAATGTTCTAATTTCGATCCTCAGTTAAAAAAAAAACAAAAAAAAACAAACAAACAAAAAAAAAAAACCCTGAATCCAGAACAAACATTTTTCCAAAGAAAATCTGAGAAGGGAGCGCAGCTTGGCCTGTGAGTGAGGGCTCCAGGCCCGCCTCACCAGAGAGACCTTTCCCAGCCATCTCCAGTACCGGCCCATGGCTGGGAACTGGCACAGCTTGGATGACCCAGCACAGCCTACCCCGGTGAATAAGAACATCCACTATACTTTTGAGAGGCCAGAGGACCCACCAAAGCCCAGGCCTGCCTACCTAGAAAGTGACCTGCCTGAGACATGAGGGCCAACTCCAGCAACTTTTTGGAGCCCCACCCCAAAGCCAGCCAAGATAGTGGGAACTTTCACTTCTCGTTCTGCATCCCTGTTCATGGTAGCCTGAACAGGGGACCAACAGAGTGGAACCACAGAACCTGCAGAAAAAATAACTGAACACAACAGCTAGATCCTGGCCAGGCATAACTGAATAATCTCAAACTTAATAGACTGGCACTCAAATCTCATTACATGCTAAGGTTATAGCTGCACCAAAGCTCCACACCAAAAGTCAGAGGTCAGTGCTATGCAAAATGACAAAGACAAGGAGAAAAACGAAGTCTCAGGCCTTGAGTCCACCAGTAAGTGCAAAGGACACTAGCTCAGCTGAAATGAATAAATTAACAGAAACGGAAGCAAAGGAACAACAGCAGAAAGGTCCAGAGGAACTCAATCGAGATTTAATTCCTGAAAAAAAAAAAGAAATATCTGAATATATAGCATCTGAAATAAAGAATCAAATCCAGAAACATCTGGGGGAAAACCAATGCTCACACAGAACAAGTGCAGAGAGCAATATTCCAGCTGAAACATGAATTAACAGCGTCTGAAGCAAAGAAACAACAGCAGAAAAGTCACAAGTAACACAAAGCAGAAATAATTTCTGAAATCAAAAAAGAATTCTTTGAAAAAGCAGAATTCTTTGAAAACATAGCATCTTAAATACAGAAACAAGTCTGGAAATATAGAGAGGAAACCCAACTTGGAAGAAATTATGCAGAAAAAGAATTAATAACTACCTCAAAAGAGGACATGGATAAAAAAAATAGAGGAGATCAGAAATATGACAGAATACTGAAATGAGCAATACAGAAAAGAAATAGAACACATGAAGCAGAGTCAAAGGATGTAAAAGAACTAAAAATATCAATCACGAGTCTACAAAACCATTTGAGGGAAAGCAAAGAAAGAGTTTCAGATTTTGAAGACACTGGTGCAGCTAGTGAAAAAGTGAGAAAGGATCTCTTAAAAACAACGAAGATGCAGGAAAAAATAATCCATCACCTGCAAGATGACGACAGGATGAACAATGTGAGATTAATTGGCATCAATGAGAATGAAAGAGTCAATACAAATGACATAAAAACAATTTGGGGAGAAGTAATAGCAGAAAACTTCCCAAATACGAAGAAACAATCCAACATTCAGGTAACCGAAGCATACAGAACAACAAATAACTTCCACCCAAGTAAAAACACAACAAGACATATAATAGTCAAGATCCTAGAAATCCAACACAATAATATTCTGAAAGCAGCTAGAGAGAAGCAGATCACATTCAAAGGAAAACTCATCAGAATTACAGCCGACTTCTACACAAACCATGAAGGGAAGGAGAGCACGGAGCAGAGTTCTTCAAGTCCTACACGAAAACAAATTCCAGCCCAGACTATTATACCTTGAAAAAATCTCTTTCAAGTTTCATGGAGAAGTGAAATACTTCTACAACAAAGAACAACTAAAGAATTTCATGAAGACAAAGCCTTCCCTTCACAGGCTAATGAGAGGTTCTGGAGAGAGACCACAATGAACAGAACTTCACAAATCAGAATGAAAGGAACCGACTAAACAGGACAGACAATTAAACACAGGATGCAAAGGAGTAAACAACAGCAGGTAAATGTCATGACAAACATAAGTCAGCACATTTCAATTATAATCGTGAATGTAAATGGACTCAATTCACCAATTAAGAGAAATAGACTGGCACAGTCGATTAAAAACAAAATCCAAAAATATGCTGCATACAAGAAACACACTTAACTCAAAAGGACATTCATAGGCTCAAAGTAAAAGGATGGAAAACAATACTACATGCTCCAGCACTTCAGAAAAAAGCAGGAGTAGAAATTCTGTTCTCAGACAGTCTCAATTTCAAACCAAGAAGGATCAAATGACACAAAGAAAGTCACTATATATTAGTCAGGGGAAAAATTCAAGAGCAAGAGGTAACACTCATAAATATATATGCACCAAACACAGGAGCACCCAACTATGTAAGACAAATCTTAATGGACATGAAAAATCTAATATCTAAGACTACAATCTTAACAGGAGACCTTAACGCACTCATATCTCAAAAAGATAGATCAACCAGATGAAAAATTAGCAAGGAAGTAACAGAACTGAACCAGAGCTTTGAACAAATTGACCTGGTGGACATATACAGAGTGTTCCGCCCAACCACAGCTGAATACACATTTTTTTCAGCTGCACATGGGTCATTTTCCAAAATAAACCACATACTAGTCCAGAAATCATGCGTAAGTATATGCAAGAAAACAGAAATTATCCCATGCATATTATCTGACCACAGTGCAATGAAACTGGATCTAAAAGACAAAAGAAACCAGAGAAACCCACTAAATTCATGGAAATTAAACAACACCCTACTCAACAATCAATGGGTCATTGAAGAAATTAAACAAGAAATTCAACAATATCTACAATTCAATGAAAATTCAAGCACAATATATGGGATGCGATGAAAGTAGTTCTTAGAGGGAAAATCATAGCTATGAACTCATACATTAGGAAAACAGAATGGGAACAAATAAACACCCTAATGTTGCAAGTCAGACATCTAGAAAAAGAAGAGCAAACGAAACCCAGAGTGCAAAGATGAGAAGAAATCATAAAGATTAGAGCAGAAATTAATTCAATTGAGATGAGGAAAACAGTTCAAAGAATCCACAAAGCCAAAAGTTGGTTCTTTGAAAGCCTAAATGGACTTGATAAGCCTCTAGCCAACCTCATCAAAAAGAGGAAAGAGAAAAGACAAATACATGCAATACGGAATGAAAAGGGTGAAATCACCACAGACCCAGCAGAAATTCAAAAGATTATCAATAGTTACTTCGAGAATCTCTACACTCACACAATAGAAGACACAGAAGAAATGGAAAGATTCTTCAAAAGGTACAAATTACCAAAACTGAACCAAGAAGATATAGCAACTCTCAATAAGACAATAACAGCCAACGAAATGCGAAATGTAATAAAAAGAATATCGACAAAGAAAAGTCCAGGTCCTGATGGATTCACAGCTGAATTCTAGAAGAGCCACAAGGCCAGCCAACATTTTGACCATAGCCTTTCAAGGTCAGTGAAGACTCAGGACATAGGAGAACCTGTACTGCAACATCATGAAACTCAGGTGAGCTCCAAATTTTCTGAACAAGGAGATTATGGAGCCACAGAGGAAAGAGATCGAAGTTCTAAAGTGTGCCTGGGGAGAGTCACATGAAGAGAAAACTTTCTCTCAAGCTCTCACAGAGAGCAAACTGGTCAAGCATTGGCTGTGACTGATCCACATGGATGACACAGACAAAGGATCTACAGAATAATGTACAGGACTACAAGATAAACCCTGAGGGGACTTCACTGACCACATAAGAAAAATAAAGTACATGTGTTGGTATATAAGTCTTGCTCTATCTAGGTCTTAATCATCCAGCAGAAAAGTATAAAAATGAAGTATACATCGCGGGACCATAATATTAAGCTGAGCTGTAAATGGCTATGGTCGACAACTTCTTTGAATAACTCACTACTGTTGTGAAATGCTGGACTGTGTTGGATTGTGTTATTGAGTTCAAGCACCTAAGTTAGTTGAATGACAATGGAGTGCCCACCTTTGACAGGTGTAGACAAAGGAAGGGATATAGAAAGAAAAAATCATGATGTGTGTGTATAGACAGTACAGGTGGGATAGATAATGCTGTGCTTCTACATAACCCTATGAGAGGCAAGATCTGCACTAATGGTGGTTGGACAGGATATTATGTCAGCTTCTACTGCTATGGTCATCCACTAGGAAAATAATTATTGAATTTTTGATATAATTCAGGTATAAAAAATAAGATAATAAACAGCCACACTCTTAATTTATTGATAAGAGACATCGGCTATAATAATGTCTGCAAGTATAATATCATATATGCACCTTGTACGATACCAAAACATTATGAAAACAGTTTGCAATGTTTGTGTTGTTAAGGTGTCTTAAAACTGTCTGATTGATATTTGTACTTCAATAAAATAAAAAATAAATTTAAAAAAAGGAAGATATAAACCCTACACTCCTCAAACTCTTCAATGAAATTGAAAAGGAAGCAGTCCTCCCAAAATCATTTCTGGAGGCAAGTATTATACTGATTCCAAAACCAGGGAAAGACAACCACAAAGGAGAACTACAGGCCAATCTTCCTCATGAACATAGATGCAGAAATCCTCAATATCCTAGCAAATAGAATACAGAAAATCATCAAGAACATCATACACCATGACCAGTCATGCAAGGATGGTTCAATATTCGAAAAATTTATAAATGTAATACACTATATTAATAGACTGAAATCTAAAATCCCCATGGTCATCTCAGTTGATGCAGAGAAAGCTTTTGACAAAGTCTAACACTCATTCTTGTTCAAGGTCCTACAGAAAATTGGAATAGATGGACTCTATCTTAACTTGATACAAGCCTTCTATGACAACCCAAAAGCTAATATAATCCTAAATGAGGAAAAAGTGAAATCATTACTCTTAAATCAGGTGCAAGACAAGGATGTCCTCTATCACCCCTCATCTTCAATGTAGTCTTGGAATCATTAGCAACAGCCATTAGAAAAGAAGGAGAAATAAAAGGAATAAGAATAGGTAAAGAAGAAGTTAAATTATCACTATTTGCAGATGACATGATACTTCACTTGGAAAACCCAAAAAACTCCAACAAGAAGCTACTAGAATTGATAGACAAATTCAGTAGCATAGCAGGATACAAAGGCAATAGCATTCCTCTATGCAGATAACAAAAACATCAAGAGGGAAATTAGAGAAACAATACCTTTTATAATAGCACCGTGGAAAATGAAATACCTTGGAATTCACCTAAGCAAGGAAGTCAAAGATAATTTCAAAGAAAATTACAGTACTCTAAGAAAAGAGGTCATAGAGAATTTCAGAAAATGGAAAAATATTCCCTGCTCCTGGATAGGAAGAACCAACATCACGAAGATGGCCATACTCCCAAAATTGCTGTACAGATTTAATGCAATCCCCGTCAAACTGCCACCAACATACCTCCCAGACCTAGAGAAATCATTCCTAAAATTTATTTGCAACCACAAATGACCTAGAATAGCAAAGGCAATCTTGGCCAATAAAGACAAGGCAGGAGGCATCATAATTCCTGACTTGATATTATACTACAAAACCACTGTGATAAAATCAACATGGTATTGGCAATGAAATAGACCTGAGTATCAATGGAATAGATTAGAAGATGCAGAGGCATCTATGAACACACTCAGCCATCTGATCATTGACAAAGGGGCCAAGCAAGCCTACTGGAAGAAAGATAGCTTCTTTAACAAATGGTGCTGAAAAAACTGGCTTTCTACATGCTGAAATCTAAAACTTGACCCAGCTCTATCGCCATGCACTAAGCTAAAGTCAAAATGGATTAATGATCTAAACTTTAAAAGAGAAACACACAATCTCCTGGAAGAGAAAGTAGGAGGAATTCTTGAAGACATAGGGGTAGGTAAAGAGTTCATGAACAAGCATATATTCCCACTGTAAACACTTGAAATAATCAACAACTTGGATCAACTCTTCTTGAGGAGTTTCTGCACATCAAAAGAAATTTTCAACAAAGTGAAAAGACAACCCACAAATTTTGAAAAATTCCTAACTGATAAGCAATCAGACAGAGGTCTGCTGTCTATAATATACAAAGAACTAAGATATAACAGGGCCCTCAAATTTAAAGATCCAATGCAGAAATGGGCATCTGAGATGAATACACACTTCTCAGAGGACAAAATAAAAGAAGCGAATAAATATGTGAAAAAAATGCTCCACATCACTAGCCATCCGTGAAATGCAAATAAAAACAACACTAAGGTACCATCTCACTTAAGAAAGAATGGCTATCATAAACAAATCAACCAACAACAAATGATGGAGAGGTTGTGGGGAAAGGGAACACTTCTCCACTGTTGGTAAGAATGTAGACTGGTACAACCATTGTAGAGGTCAGTGTGGAGACTGCTCAAAAGAGTAGGACTGGAAATCCCATTCAAGCCAGCTATCCCCCTACTGGGAATTTTCCCAGAGGAACTGAAAACATTATATCACAGTGATATATGTGTACCTATGTTTATAGCAGCACAATTTGTGATAGTAAAATTTTGGAAACAACTAAGATGTCTATCACGTGAGGAATGGTTGAAAAAGATGTGGTATTTCCATTAAAATGGAGTATTACTCAGCTGTTAAGAATGATAAACTTGAAGCATTTATATTGAAGTGGATGCCACTTGAACATATAAGTGAAATAAACCAGACACACATGTGCAAATATCATATAGTCTCCCTAGCATAAGAAGTCAAAAGAAGAAATACAAGTAAAAATGTACAACAGCAAATAAAAAGAATTGAGTCAGATAGTTAGTGCAAACTGAACAGCATATGCTGCAGGGTATTAATCAGCTTTTTTTCTGGATGGTTAACAACCTAAGTTCACAGATCAAAATTGGAGAAATAGAAGAGCCGCAAGGTCAGCCAACATTGTGTCCCTAGCCTTTCAAGTTCATCGAAGACTGAGGACATAAGAGAACCTGTACTGTAACATCATGAAACTCAGTTGTTTCTCAAATTTTCTGAACAAGGAGATTACAGAGCCACAGAGGAAAGAGATTGATGATCTGTAGTGTTCTGGGGGATAGTCACATGGAGAGAAAACTTTCTCTCAGGCTCTCCTAGAGACTCAACCATTGGCCGTGACTCATCTGCATGGATGACACAGACAAAGCATCTACAGAGTAAGGTACAGCATAACAATATAAACCCTGAGGGGACTTCACTGACCTCATCAGAAACAAAAGCTACATTTTTCAGTATATAGGTCTTGCTCTATCTTGGTCTAACCAGCCAGCAGAAAAGTATAAAAATGAGGTATATAAAGTGGGGCCATAATAATAAGTTGAACTGTAAATGGCTACAGTCAACAACTTCTTTGGATAACTCACTATTGTTGTGGAATGCTGGACTGTTTTGGATTGCGTCGCTGAGTTCAGGCACCTAAATTGGTTTAATGACAATGGAGTGCCCATCTTTGACAGGTCTAGACAAAAAAAGTGGATACAAAGGAAGAAACATGATATGTGTTTATAAACAGTACAGTTAGGATAAATATGCAGTGCTTCTGAATAATTTTATGAGAAGCAAGATTTGCACTAATAGTGGTTGGACAGGATATTATGTTGGCTTCTAGTACTATGGACAACCACTAGGAAGACAACAAGGTAGAGTATTAGTTATTGAATCTGTGACATAATTCTGCTATAAAAAATAAGATAAGTGGACAGCTATACTCTCTTAATTTACTGATTAGAGACATCTGCTATAACAATGTCTGTAAGTATAATATCATGTATGCACCTTGTATGATACCAACACATTATGAAAATGATTTGCAATGTATTAATTTATCGAATCTGTCCTACTAATTTGTCTTGAAACTGTCTTATTGCTATTTGTTCTTCAATAGAAAAAATCATTCTACTCATTTCTATTAGTTCATTAAAAGGAATAGTCAGGACATATTGTTTGATCACTTTTGCACATGTGTATCTGGTAATCTGAGCAACTACTTGGAAGGTAATATTATGCAATATAGCAACCCTGGTTAGTTTCCTATCATTTTGTTTTGAAATTCTGTATCATTTTTATTTTTTTATTCTCTTTATAAAAAAGCAGGAAATTAAAGAACTCATCAGGCACCTAAAAAACAAATATCCAGATGGCAAAATGAAATCAAACCATAAAATAATTACTTAAATTCAACAGTGTCAATATTCCAATTAAAAGGCAGAGATAATACCATCAAATGAATAAAAAGTGACAGAACTATAAGCTACATAAGAAGTCAATGAAACAAAGACATGGATTGAATATAATATTACAGTGTAGGAAAAAGATGTATCATAAAGATATCAAGGGAAAGCAGGAGTGATTATATTGATACCATTCAAATCAGATTTCAAAAAGAATGAATATAACCTTTCATAATGATAAGGTACCAGTTCATCAAAAGAATATAACAATCTTAACTTAATTTGTTCCTAATAACATACAGAATAGGAAAGTAGAAAACTTGAAATAAAATTAGAAATGTTGACACATTACTTGAAAATTTACCAATATAAAAGACTTTTAACAATAGTATTAAACTTCCCAACCTGATTTTTTTATTTTTAAATATTAAATCAGCATTGTATCCTGGAATACTTTCTCACCTTTCTCTCAAAGATATATATATATGTATGTATGTATATATATATATATATATATATATATATATATATATATATATATATATATATATCCTTTTGTATATTCCTAAAAATTTTCTCTAGAACTTTTATTCTACATGACAACAGAAGCATACATATTCTTCTCAAGTATATATGGAACATTGATCAAGAATAGAACATATTCTAGACAATAAATATAAATGTATTAAAATAATAATAAACCAGTAGTCATGTTTTCTGACTAGTAAGACAAACTAGAACTTAATAGCAGAAAGTACTTTTAAAATGGCCCAAATGTTTGAAAATTAAACAACATACTTTTCTATAACCCTTGAAAGAATTCACAGGAGAAATTTTAAAATATTTTAACTGAATAAAAATGAGAACATGTTGGCTATAACTGAAGTAATGCTTACAACAACATTTATAGCTTTAAATGCTTACATTAAAAAGAAGAAAACCCAAACTCAGTAAAATAAACTTTTAAGCTGGACATGGTGGCACACATCTGTAATGCCAGCACTTGGGATCCTGAGATGGGGACTGCCGCTAACTCAAGGCCAGCCTGAGCTACGTGGTGAGTTCAAGGCCAGCCTGAGACCCTGTCTCAAACAAACAAACAAAACAAACTTTTTTCCTATGCTGGAATAAGAAGAACAAACCAAATCCAAAGAAAAAAGGACAGCTAAAAAAGATATCAGATAAAATCCCTGACATAGAAAACCAAAAGGTTATTTTAAAAAATCGTAAGTCCTAGGACATAGCTCAGCAGCATAAGCACCTGCCTGGAAAGCTCAAGTTCCTGAGTTTGATCTCCAGTACTAAAAAGAAAACTTTTTGAATAACTAAGTTAAATAAAATAAAAATCATGAAGTCAAAAGTGTCTCTTTCAAATGATTAATAAAATTGCTAGTTTTCTGGAACTGCTAAGTAGAGAGAGAGAGAATTACTACACTTAGAAATAAAAGACAGGGACCAGGGAGACAGCTCAGTGGAATAAGCGCTTCCCTGGCAAGCGCTTCCCTGGCAAGCGCAAGGGCCTGAGTTTAATCCCTGGTTCTGCAAAAGAAAGAAAAGAAGCCGGGCGTGGTGGCGCAGGCCTGTAATCCCAGCACTCGGGAGGCTGAGGCAGGAGGATTGTTGTGAGTTCGAGACCAGCTTGAGCTACAAAGTGAGTTTAAGGCCAGCCTGAACTGCATAGTGAGACCCTGTCTCAAAAAGGAAAAAAAAAAAAAAGAAAGAAAAGAAATAAAAGACAAACCATTGCTCAAGATTGCACAGACCTTAAAAGAATAATAAAACATTATAAACAACCTTATGTCCATAAATTCAATTTCTTATGAAATAAGCAAATTCCTTGAAAGACATAAATCTTCAAAGCTCACTGAAAAAAGAAGTAGATAATTTGAATAGCTTTCTTTCTATTCAGCAACTCGAATTTAGTTTCAGCCCTTTTTACAGAGAAAACCTGTGTCTCAGATAGCTTCACTGGCCTGTTGCATGGAGAGTAAATTAGTGGTTGCTAGGAAAGTAGATTAGTGGAGACTGTAGGGGATTCATTGCGAAGATTCTCACACTATAGGACTAAACTGGGAAAACCCAATAGAGACTTCTAATACTAAACCCTGAAATTGCACAGCCTTTCTTTTTTTTTAAAGTTTAAATGGAGCTAGCTTGGCAGCATTTTCCCCCCAGGCTTACTCAGCTACTTTCTACCTTGCCAAATGTATTTACCAAACTATGAGGCAATATGCTAAGAAGTTTAACAATTATAACTTTAAAATGTAGGTTATAGAGAAACAAAAATACTTTTGACTACAGTAGAGATATAGTCACCCAAGAACATGGTTGAAATTCCCAATGGCTTCATCCCAAGGGAACATATGTAAAGATATACTTTTTATGAACAATCAGAAAGCCCTAAAAATCAGTCTTCAGAGGGGTGACGGAAGAGATGAGGTGGGATGAGATTGTGCATAATGAGTTTTAATTATTCAATATACTACATCTAAATTTTATTTTTGTCTGAAAATCCAATATTATTTTTACAGATTGTTTTATTAGGCTTTTATTTTATTTTATTATTCTATTTTTGGAAGAACTGGGAATTGAACTTAGGCCCTTGTGCTTGCCAGGCAAGGGCTTATTCTACTGAGCTATCTACCCAGGCCTAGGCTTTTATTTTAAATAACTAAATGCTGATGTTTTCTATAAAGCTTTCTTTTTCTTTTTCTTTTTTTTTCAGAACCAGGGATTGAACTCAGGCCCTTGCACTTGCCAGAGAAGTGCTTATTCAACTGACCCGTCTCCCCAGACCCTAAAGCTTTATGTCAAAAGGGTTCAAATTTTAAACTCAAGGAGTTCATAAGCAAGTAAGTTAAAATGAAACTTTAGTGGTCTTTCTTGATTTGCCTTTTCTGTTATAAATACCTTCTCTTACTGTTTATCTAGATCCTCCTCAAATTCTTTTTATTTTTCATTATTAAACTCAGAGTCAATCATATATAATTTATGGAAAATATGTTCTCTAGGGTCTAAAATTAAACTTATAAATAGCACTTTTACCAAAACCTGGCTCAATAATACAAACTTTTATTTTTTCAACTGATTTATTGTTCATCTTAACTACTTTGGTAGACTGTTTCATATATTTACACATCATTTAGCATTTAGTGCAATGGACTGAACTAAAATTATATATTTTTGGATTTGAAAAGTCTTTTTCATATTTTAATAATTCTAAACTAAGAATATACCTTATAGTTTAATTAATGTAATACTCTTAACAATTCTGTAAGAACTAAGCTGACAAGCATCTTACAACTGAACAAAGCCATAGTTTTGACTGGTTATTTTATGATGGGTGGAAAATGTAATCTCAATCTTATATCAAGTTAACAGCTTTATATGAAGGCTCTTCACTAACAAGACATCAGTAGGAATAATCCATAGAACAGGAACAGTGAATATACATGTTCCCATTATGTCAGGCAAGTTTTCTACCCCTTTCCTCTCTGTCCAACTCTTTCCATTACATTCCCAGTGTCACAAGATAACAAAACAAGTCTATGCCTGGTTTTGCCAAGGTATTGGACAACCCCAGATGATTACTAAGTTCCCAACCCCAATGTTTATGCAAAGGACAAACTGAGAAATTATTTCCTTAGCAAATTAAAATGTTTAAAGTGTACTATAAATAATAACTAAAAATAGGAATAGAACACAAATACTTCATGTTCTTCTGATTATCACAATATAGCATGAGTCTGTCCTGCCAGTGACATTGGTGTAGGATAATTGTATTTATTCTGAACTACAAGGATATTAATGAAAACTGAAAATGAATCACATGTTTATAAAGCCAAGGTATTTGCAAAAGAAATGACTTGGCATGTTCAACGCAACACCTTAAAGAGAGCAGATTTTTGAGCCAATCAAAATACCTTCCTTTGCATTTAATTATAGTTTTTGCATGCTATAATTGTGGAAAACTTTACACAAGAAAGAACAAAATCATATAAATGCTTGGAGAAAATGTTATTCAATGTTAGAAAAGAAATCAAGCTTTTTAAATCAGCCATCATAGTGCCACAATAACACTGTGCAAATATATACTCAAAAATTAGATGTTTATTCTTATCCTCCCTCTTAGATCTTTTTACACTGCAGTTTTATTTAATAATCTGGACTGAATTCTATTGAAATCAGCATGTAAAACCATAATATCTTTTCATTATGGAAAACTACTGTGGTACTTCCTAGACGTCTCGGGGCAAATCAAATAAACTAATGGAGGAAGACATTGAGATTAGAATTAAAATCCTCAACCAAACTGCATCATGACTCCAAGAATAAAAATAAGTTTTTTAAAGGTTCTTTACTTTACTCTTCAGACCAACAATAACCATGGAGTTATTGTTGAGCAATACTATGTGGATGCCTCATTCTTATTATTTGCAATTGTACTGAGAAAAATGTCAAGATACAATCCCTAAAAAATACCGGAGTACAACAAAATGTTGGCAATAGCCAACTTGAAGGCAACCTCCATTTGGTCTCTTAAGTAACTAGTACTTGTTACCTCTCTGGTCCTAGCTTTGACCCTAAGTTTTTTGCTTTGGCCAAGTTTAAGGAAGGCAGAGCCAGCAAGTTGTGTACAAACAATTAAGGTACAAACAATTAAGGAGATGTGAGATTTTCAAGATATCCCTGTTTTCTTAAGATACTCTGTAATTCTATAATTTAGATTTGTTTCCAATTCAGATGTGACAAGAGTCTTAAAATCAGAAACATGTATCACTGTTAAGTGCTTCATGGGAGTTTCCTATTTAGAGAGTTTTGGAAATAACTCACTCAAATATTAATGTATGTTGAGACAAGAAAAGGGAGGAGAGAGGTACACACACAGCAGACTTCTGGGTGCTTCCCATCTTCTGATGAGAAACTCACCAATTGCCTGAGAAGAAGAGGGGTTCCAAAATTCTTGGAGAGAATGCAGCTGGACATAAGAATGGATGGTACATGGGCAAAGAAAACACTCAGAATGGACTCAGAAATGCACTGTACCTGCTTGGGCAGGGCAGCTCCCTTCCAGGACTAGAAATAGGGAATCCGAGCTCTGGAGCCCTGTTTGGAGACAAAACTTTGAAATAAAGAATTGAAGACCAATGAGCTGGCAGTTTCTGTACTCACTGGTGGCAGAGTAAAGAAAGCTCCTCAAATAGTAAGAGATGTGCCTGGCTACTGATTTTTGACATTGCCTTGACTAAGAAAGTTATTAAGAAAAACAAAACAGCTTATCTCACTTTTCTAGCAGTATTTGGCATTTTTGGAAGGCCCTAGTAATTTTAAGAGTTAACACTTAATCTTCCACCATCACTAAGAATTAGGATTCCTTCTCCTCCTACCTTCATTTTCCCTTCTAGTTGTGATATTGCATACCCACAAAAGCAAAAGGAATCCCCATATCTAAACTGCTCCCTTTCTCCCAGTTTATCCTGGCAGGAGGTTGAGAAGTGAATGATAGGGGCTGTTAGTGGCCAAAACAAAGTGATATGAGGGCTATGCCCTGTTTACCTGAGGCTTCATAAGGACAACAGGAAATGCATGGATCCTGTAATCCATGTACTCTGTTTTCTTCAGACTCATATGAGAGCTCTTGCTGGAAAATGGTGATGCAGGGACACACTGGTACGATCACAAGTTGGTGCCATCATTAGAAAACTCTGCTAGGAAAACCAAGGCATGAGTTCTGAATGTCCAATCACACCTTGACTTGCTTCCTTGTCATTATCTGTCTAGGCTTTCCACAATAGAAAGTTGAGCTCCTCTTCTCCCAACTCTGATCCTCTGAAATTTCAACCTAACTCGGCGTTTGACATTGAATTTAAAAAGAATTCTGTAACCAAAGTCTTTCTCCATCGGCTAAGCATTTGTTCAGGGATGCTCTGCTGTGGATCTACTCTTTATCAAAGCCCTTCATTCCCAGTTCCCAAATTAGATATTCTTCCCACCTTTGCCTCATAGCTGTCAAACTAGATCCATTTAAATTATTTAAGCTACCAGTACCTTAATTTAAACAGTCAGACATTCAGCTTTTACTCTCAATTGAGATTAAGAGTGATTTTTAAAGAAAAGTAATTTAAGAAATCATCTCCCTTCCTAGGCACTCAAAGTTTTATCAGTTGGCTAAATTAAGTAAGATCCCAAGGAGGCTGTTCCCTTGCACCTAATGTCCCTCACATAAATGCCTTTCCTGATCATCATTTTACTATTAATACTTTGGTATTTCTTCATCTGTGCCCCATTAATTCATAAAAATAATTACAGCTTGTTTACAAAAGTAATAACTACAAAATAATAATACAATGGAAATAAAAATCAAGAGCAGGGCTGAGGAGATAGCTTGGCAGTCTAAGCGCCTGTCTAGTAAGTGCCAAGGATCCAGGTTTGATCCCCCACTACTCATGCTGTGCCAGTCCTGGCCACTAAGCCAGCCACCAGAACTGGGCATAGTGACGCACTCCTGTAATCCTAGAACTGGGGAGACTGAGACAGGAGGATTAGTGTAATTCTGAGCTGTATAGTGAGACCTTGTACCAAATAAATGAATAAATAATTAAAATATAGTTTCTCTAATATCAATGGAACACCCATCCCTGACAAATCAAAAAAGGGGGAATATAAATAAATGACCATTTTGTAGTGAAAAAAAATATATATACACACACAGAATAGGACAGATACACAGCTACTTTCTCTTAGTTCAATGAAAAGAAAGGTTTGTACTAATATTGTTTAGGCAAGATATCTTGTCTATATCTTATCCTCTGAATACTACTATGTAGACAACAATATACAATGTATTAATTATTATAACTATCCTACTAAACTGTTTTGAAACAGCTTCATTGCTATTTTACATTTTTTCTCATTATCATGAATAAAAAATAAATAAAAAATAAAAATACAGAGCAATAGGTTATGAGAAGCAAAGCAGAAAAACAGATATGAAAGTCTCGACCATTACTGAAAAGGAATATAAAACCTGGATTCCCATTTTCTGGCAGCAAAAGTATAAAAAGAAAATAGTTGGAATAAAAAGTATACCAATGCTGCGTAAGAGGTAAAGTTTATCCTATCTATACAGAGAGAAATTTTGTTCCACTGAGTTTTCTAAGAAGGCGGGAGTGGCACAATGCTCTTAGACACAGCCGTGCAGAAAACTAAGATGAAGTAATCAGAAAGTCATTTTCATAGTATCTTTTGGTAAAATAACTATAGGAAGCATAGAGAAAAGATTATTCATTTTGACAGGAGGCAGAGACGATGCCTTCGACATTACTGCACAGTGTAATTTGACCAGGTAGAAGAGCTAGAACATGGATCTTCCTAAAGCAAAGGTATAAAGATCTGAAAGACAATAGTGTGTTCCCAGAGGCATCAATAGTATGACCATGTTACGGACTGACGGTAATGTTGGACCGGCATGCAAATCATGGGTTCCCTGCCCTTAGTGGATTCCTTCTGAGTATGTGTGACCCTTACACAGTAGTATCGGTGACTCTTGCAGCCCACAGATTTGCCCTTCACAAGTTCTAAGCCTTAGATCAAATCTAAAGTCAGCCCCATGGAGAGCAGAAAATGAGGCTTTCTCTGTATGGGTTCAGCCAAGTTGGGCAGATGGTTCATATTTCATAGTCTTTCAGATAAACCTCAGTTTTTCTTTGGTCTCTATATCAAAAGATTGATAAGAAATAAAAAGAGGACATCTGTTAGTAAAATTAGGTTGCCTGGGGCTGCAGGTAGTCAACTTCATTCTCTCTGCAGTACACAGTGAGTTCCAGTCAACTTGGCTGGAAGTGCTGAAGGAGAAATAAGTTGTTCCAGTGCGGTTTGCCTCTTGAGATTGCTTGGGCCAGAGATCGGACTCTGAGCTCCTGGTCTCAAAGTCAGTCACAAGATCACCTTCATTAATTACCCCTGGAAATAGACAATCAGGTTAAGCACAGCACCTTATATGGAAAGAGCCTAATTTTACTCCCATGTGCCATTTTGTGATTAAAATTAGTTCTGGATATGTCCAGAATCATTAAGATTTGAAAGTCATATTGAATAGATCACACTATAAAGCATGTCATTAGATTGTAGCATTAACCTCTCAAAACAGAGATTCCACTCCTGTATCTCATTTCACAGAAATTGAAGAATGATACAAGACTGTGAGTTCAGCAATAAAGAAGGCAAAATTGGCCCTCCTGTGAAAGGGTTCCTGAATTCTCTGAGCTTTAGTTCTACATTCCTTTTGTGAGTTTTCATTTTCAATATAAAAATCTTGGGTGAGGCCTGAAAATTCGAGAACAGCGTGCAATCATACCAAAAGGCTTGGCACTGTGACTTGTGAATGAAGGCTGTAACTACTCCAGGGTGAAATTCCCAGAAATCACTTATTGATGAACCCATTTCCCTGAGTGGCAGTTATCATCACAAAATATTACTAAAAGATACTCTTAATTCCTTCAGAACACTATTGTTTTATGTCCATCACTAATTGTGGCAGGGAAGGCTATGCAATTTTCTAAGTTAAAAATAATTCCAAACTAGACCTAGAATAATCCTTGCCCTGAAAATTCCATTCTAACAGCCACTAGTGTTCTGATAAGAGTTTGAATACATATTTCAACCTGTCAAAAAGAATTCTAAATTATATGCATAGTATGAGCTAATGATTCAGAGCTATTTCCTGAATACGTCAGACACATTTTGAAGTGGAATTAATATTTTTAGAATCTTGTGTTTGTATAAATGTTGTAGCCTTAATTTAATGATTAGCACTTGAATAAGCTGAAGAAATTAAGGTATCCTCCAAATTTATACAAAGGAAGGAGGAAGTTTTCTGGGAGGAGAATCCCATTTAGCTGATAACATCTGCTAATAAAGGTCTAACTCAACTACTGTTACTTCCATTTGTTAAAAACAAGTACAAATGTCTTTGTCTAGTCTTTGGTAATCTTGAACGGAAGTTTCCCAGGCTCAAATTACTTAAGGGTTGTCTTCTCAAAATTCTTCTTCACTCTCATCATTGTTGAAAATTAGAATATGATATTCAAGAAATTTTCTCATATATTCTTAGGATGTTAAGTATAATAAAGCATTAGCACACTAGCATAAATTAGCTTACAGTAGAATAGCTACATTTTCATCTTTGCTTCTTAGTTGTGTTTACTAATTTCTAAGTGGTTATATTTTATTTGTCTGCATTTTAAGAGGGTAAGAATCTCTCAAAGACTGAAAATCTCCTTATTAATCTTCTTGTCCTTTTGTCCCTACCATTTCTTGACCTTATTTGTTTAAAACAAACAAATATATGCTTGTAGGGGGAAAAAGGAATTAACAGCTAAATATAGCAAAGTGTCTTGTTGATTCAAAAATTCAGGAGTGAAAACATGAGAATTTTTTCTTTCTCATCATTAAAAACAAATTTAAAGTATTTTGTGACAAAATTATAGCTCAATAAAAGATTGGGTATAATGAAAAGTAATGGATTGGAATAAGCACAAAACAGTTTTAAAGTTCTATTCCAGCCATATGTGGTTTATTCTTTTACTCTTCAGCTATTTTCCAACTATCTCTATAGTTCCAGAAAAAAGGCAAAATCTACATTCAGCAGTGCTTTGATCTGCCATATGAAGGCTCTCTGTCCAGTAGTATTCCTTTTCTTAAAGTAGTCATAGTACTAGAAAAATCACAAAGGCAGAGCCAACAAGAACTTGAATCTGATGAGTTTATTTATATCATTATAATAAAAAGAAATTTTAAAAGTAATTTCTCTGGGACATTTTATTGCATATACCATAGTCCAACGTGACCATGATAAGCTTAGCATTTGTTCCTACTGTGGTTATATGAATTGTTTTGAAATATCTGAAAGTGAATTTGCTACCAAGGTAAAACACCAACAACCTGTAAATGCCCTGTTGAGGCATAACAAAAGCCATATTGCTGTACTGTTTAGCTGGGATGGCTTTCATTGATAAATAGTGGAAAACTTAATGTGCTTGGACAATAAGGAAATCATGTTGGCAGTGGCTGGAACAACTGCAAGCCTAGACATAGGGAGCCTGAGGGTTAGCCTACTTAGTAGATACCATTTCTCGGCAATTAGGTTCCTTGTTTCTGACAATACCATATGTTAGCCTCCACCTTAATCTGAAATCAAGGGGGCTAAAGCTCTTCTGAGCCTCATACCATACAAGACAATAACGGGAACAAAAAGTCTCTTCTTTGTTGTGTTCTTTAAGATAAAAAAAATATTTCCCAGAAACTTTTCAAACTTCACATGTCCATCCCTGAACCAGTCATACTTTGTAATAATTCGTACTGAGGTACTTCTAACCATGGGACATCCATATAAAATGGAGGTGTGAGTGAGAGCATCGAGGACGAAACTATCATTTCCAACACCATCATCTCTATGCCAGGGCCTCAGAGAAAACTATTAATACAACTCTGGCTCTTTCAACTCAAAGGAATTCATTTTGAAACTTACCCAAAACATAAGGAGGAGATAGCCACCTTGGGTCACATACTAATAGAATAATTATCATAAGTGAGAGATAAAGGGCTGGGGAAGTGGCTCAGTGGAATAAGTGCTTGCCTGGCAAGCACAAGGTCCTGAGTTCAATCCCCAGTTCTGCCCCCCAAGAAAAAAAAAGTGAGAGATAATATGTATTTCTTAGCCATTAGTCTAACTACAGACAAACTTCTCTGAATAGCCTCAGTGAAGCCTATCCTGGGGCAAGATTCTCTCTGCATGGACAGCTGCAGAGTCTATAGGAAACGTGTCATGTGCCATGACAGAGGCTGCTAGACACAGCAGCCAGAACATGGAGGTACCACAGGATCTTTAAACTGAGTTTTAAAAGAATGAAACAGAAAATATTCTTAGGGTTTGGGTCTACAGTGTTCCCCATTGGCTCAGATGTTATAAGCTGTGGTGCTACTGGAAACTGGTAGAATCTTAAAGAAGTGAGACTATAAAAACATGTTAGGCTACCATGCTGTACCAGTACAGTGGCTATTGGGACTTTATGCCCCACTCCTTCCCCATCTTGTCCAGCCACCAGGAGCTAGGCAGCATTGCCATACCCATATTCCCTACTGGAATGTTGTACCTTGCCTCAGATCCCAAAAAAGAGAGTAAACTGACAATGGACTGACACTGAGTCAAAATAAATCTTTTCTCCTTTTGAGTTGTTTATCTCAGGTATTTTGTCACAGCTATGGAAAATTTCTTAATACATGTATGAAACTGAGAAAAGTATTCAAAAGTATAATAACAGAAAACTCATCTGAAATTGACAAGCTGAATCAACAGGTTGGAAGAGAAACTTAATCCCAGAAAAATACAAAGAATCATCAGCTCTAAACTACATCCTGGTAAAATCATTCATCTTTAAGAAGAACAAAAAATGTCTTACATTCACCCACAGGTAAAATCAGTTTCCTAAGAAGAAGTGTCATGGTTTGGGGTTTTTGCAAGGGAAATGATACAATTCAGGACACATTTTATAAGGTTTTTTTGTAGTAAATCACCCAAAGAATCATATTCAGATAGTTCAGAAAAATCTGTCTACATACTAATGACCGAAGAATTCAGCTGAGGGCCTGGATCCCACAATAACACCCTGCGTACGTCCAGCTGGAGACCTAGGGTTCACAGTACTTCTCACAAGTCCAGCTGGAAACCTAGTGCTCATGACAATGTCTTATGCAGGCCCACTTTATGGGTCTGCCGAGACAGTCCAAAAGTCAGTCAGTGGTGGAAGCCAGCAAGATAAAGGATCAGTAGCAATAGGGTAAGGGATCTCAACTGGAGCCAAGAAGCAATGCTCAAGGTAAGAACCAGAGCTCCCCACAGAAGTACCAGAACCATCCTTAGCAACAGTGAAGTTCCAAGCTCCTCTAAAGTTGAGAAAAGCAGAGTTCCCATCAGGAAGGCTGGCTCAAAAAGCTTTCCTAGGAGGCTGAGCAGTGCACCACCCTCTGGAGTCAGGAAGACATCTCAAGGTGCAGATCAGAGATCCCCAAAAGTGAACTGTACCCATTCACAGCGACAAAGAGGCCCTGAGCTCCTCCTGCAACGAGAACAACCAGGTTCATCAGGAAAGCCAGCAGGACAGGGTCCTGCAGCAGAATAGCCTGAGGGAACCAGCAGCTTCCAGTCAGCACCACCATCAGCTTCTCCAAACTGCTTTCCTAAAGGCTCCACTACGTCTTCTCCAATCCTGCCACTTATGCTGCTGAAACCCCCAGGCGGGCCTCTCACACCCAGCACCATGAGAGTTCAATTCAGCTGGGTGTAACAAGCTGACCACCAATTGGCAGTCTACCGCAGGCAGAAATAATCAGGCAGACCTCAGACTCCCCACCAGTAACAATTAAGGCTGTCAGTCATAGATCAGTGCCTATAAATTTCATATTCAAGAACTAAAGGAGGTTGTAAGGAAGTGGGCCTCTTCTTTCTAGTAAATGTCAAGAAGCAGCAGTAATTTTGCAATAATCTGCCTTAAAAATTTATTCTAAAAAGTAATAATAATTATAACTCAACTAAAGTTACGATCTGTGAAGAATCAGGGATCACTCATACAGAATAAGATGTTTGATCATGGGGGTGTGGCAAATAGACTTTTTAAATATTTTGTTTAAAATATTTTAGTTTTTGTTTGAAATATTTTTTCTGTACAAGTATGTTCAATGGGAAAATGTAAATGTTCTAATTTGTGACTACCAGGTCAGCTAGGAGCCATCAGGGGCAGCCCATGTCTTACCTGTCCATAATAGAAAGTTATATGCAGAATACAGAAGAATTTACGTTTTAGGAATTCTGGCACTCCTAGGGAACTTTACACTTAAAAATAAAACTAATGCTTAAAATTTGCTATCACTGAGAAGCAAATACATTTCCAAGATTTTGTTAAACATTGTATTTCATTAAACTAACATTTCTGCTATTATAAGTTTCTAAGTGTGAAATTTGTGCTGCAATAGTTATAAAAATTATTATAATAACTATAATAATAATAGCCATCAATCATTTTACCTAACATTACCAGACAGAACATTTGGTATTCTATATTTTAATTCTCTTCTCAAATTCAATAAGGTTGGTAAATTACAGATAATGAAAGAGAAATTCTGAGAATGTACATGACCTCCTCAAGGTCAGAATCTACACAATAGATTTCCATGTCATTCTAAGCCAATTTCTCATATTCTAGGATAAAAGTTATTTAGAGCCTGATGTTTTCTACTACCAAAACAGAGAAAGAAATGCTAATAATGATAGCACTAGGAGCAGAAAAAACAACATACAAAGAAAATTTTTCTTAGATGCTTGAGTAGCAAGTAGGAGCCCTGGGTTTGATTCCCAGTGCCAGGGAAAGGTTGGCGACTGCCCCACCACCAGTGTAAGGCTTCCTTCACTTCAAATTTACTGGGTTCTCTGATATTTGCATAATTTTCATCTTATTATGTTCTTTCAGCTGACCTCAATCAATTAGCTGAAACTTAATTTGTTTGTTTGGTTTTTTCCCCTGACTTCTAATCCCTCTGGTAGAGCAAACTTAGGTATACGATTTCTCCAAAGCACAAAGAAAAATCTATCCGTGATTATACAAGTCACATATTATCATAAAGGACAAAATTTCTTACTGAACATCAGAAAGTTCTTTTCCGGCCCCTTTTGTGGTAGATAGGTTGATGGGCAGAGGGAGACTGAGGTAAAATAGTGTGGCAATTTTGGTTGACAACTTTCTTATGCCTCCTTTTCTTGAGCTGCCTTTATTGTTTCTTTTCTTCAGAATATTGCATGAAGGATGTCACCAAAAAAAGTACTCTTTCCCAGGAATCATCTTACCAAAAAGATTTTATCTTTCATAAATTTGATCCCAGGTCCCTGAAAAGGCCCATAACTACTAAACAAGGGGTTGAGTCCTTAAGGTTATAATTCTTGGCTGTACCACTTTGCCTGGGTTACAGATCTGATTGATAGCCTTCTAGAATGTGGAGGAAACAGCAGAAGAGACATAACAGGCAATATTGGATTAAGATTTGGGGGAATACATAAGTTGGTCTCAGAGAAGCAAAGCAGGTCCATCCATGCCAGGGAAAGATTCGCTGAGCTGCAGAGAGGGACATGAAAGTCTAATTGCAGCCAGTCCTTAAGTGAAACCCTTGGTTTGGACAGAAAATAATAAAATGATGGTATACAAATTGTCTCAAACTTTTGAGTAAATTAATCAGCAGGAACAAAGAATTATTAATATTTATTTCACTGACCATTACAGTTGATATTGATGTGAAAATTTTTTACAGAGGGGTAAGTTTTGATGTTTGTGGTCATATTTTTACCAGCTGTCAGCCCTGTTTCACTTCCAAGGCCTGCAGGGCTGTGCCTTCTGCTGCCCATCCACTCAGCTAGAAGAGTGGGGCCCTCATCAGGGCTTCCCTCACTGAGTGTTTCCAGAACCATGAGGAATGCTTGCAAGCTCCGCAGGCCCGACATGGCTGTCCCCTCGCACTCGCTGCCCCACCCCTTCTTACTCTCCTTGATCTGCTGCCATCTTCCTCTCACCATTTCTCCCAAGTGAGTGCTCAGCTCTGTCCCTCAGTTCTCCAAAGCTTAGCTGAAGCCAGTAAGCCATGTTTAACCAAATTTTACCATTGTCTTAAGAGTGGCAGAAGTGAATTATAAGTTGCTTTTTAAACTATGTGAAGCTAATCATGATCTCTAGACCAGGCCCCCAAAGGATCCCATATTGGTGTCCCTTTCTGTGGCCACGACCTTCATCCAAGTGCCAGTGCTAGCCAGATCTTTTTTTTTCATTAATTTTATTAGAAACAAATATCAATGAGACAGTTTCAAAACTGATTAATAGGACAGTTTCAATAATAGATACATTGTACATTGTGATCTTCTTAGTGGTTATCCATAGTACAAGAACCAGACAGGATATTCTGTCCAAACACTATTACTACTAATCTTTCTTCTCTTTGAATTAACAAAAGTAGCTGCATACCTACCATAACTTTCTATACATACAGATACAAAATGGTCCTTCCTTTGTATCCCCTTTTTTTGTTTAGTCCTGTCAGAGATGGGTATTCCATTACCATCTAAATACTGTAGGTGTGTGAATTCAGCAAAACACTCCAACACAGTCTAGCAGTCCACAATAGTAATGGGTTATCTGCAGGACTGGAATTGTCAGAAATTGTTGACTTGAGCCTTTCACAACTCAGCATATTAATATGGCTTTACTTTATATACCTTGTTTTGATACCTTTCTGCTGGATGGTTAAGACCAAGATAAAGCAAGACCTACATAACAAGAAATGTAACTTTTGTATCTGATAAGGTCAGTTAAGTCCCTTTAGGATTGATCCTGTAACCCTGTATCGTAGTTTGCACATCCTTTGTCAGTGTCAGCCATGTGGATGAGTCATGGCCATTGCTTGACCAATTTGCTCTCTGTGAAAGCCTGAGAGAATGTTTTCTCTCCATGTGACTCTCCTTAGGCATACTCTACATCATTGATCACTTTCCTCTGTGGCCCCATAATCTCCTTGATCAGAAAATTTGGGACACAACTGAGTTGCATGATGTTACAGTACAGGTTCTCCTATGTCCAGAGTCCCTATGACCCCAAAATGTTGGCTGTCCTTGCAGCCCTTATATTTCTCTAATTTTTGGTCTGCAAACTTAAGTTAACCCTCCAGAAGAGAAGCTTATCATTACCCTACAACATATGCAGATGGGTTTAAACTCACTATCTGTCTGAATATCAAACATCATGGGCATAACATGGAACAGGTATTTTCCATCAAGTATTGATATGTTAAACTTAAGTCCCCACGGAATATGGAGAAAAAAAAGAGAAATATTAGAAAATATGAATAAACAATTACACATTTTACACAGAAATTAAGAAATCTAACCATATACAGCATTGTAGCAGGGAAGTCCTGTGACTTTTTTTCTTTTGTCTCTTTTTCATTTATTACCCTTTTAAAAAAAAATCCTCAATTTGAGAGACAGTATGGCAATAATCGGTATGCCATGACAAGCAGTATGTGTTTAGAAGATAAGAGTGACAGGCATTCCAAGCATAACCATTCTATTGCACATTGCTACCTTCAGTGCAGTTGCTCAGTTCACAGGTATCAGCATATATAGTTAGTCAGGGTGAGAATCCTACAATTAACTGCTAGTTTCAAAAACCTGCTAATATTTTTCATGATCATTGCCTTGCCCATGTTGTGCATATAAATATATGGCTTTGCCCTTGTCATGTCTCCCAACTTTTCTCCTTGCCCTCTCCTCACTGTCCAATCCTCAAGTTCTTGTTTTCCTTTTAATTGTGTTATACTTTTCTATTTGTATTTCTTCATTTGAGTTCTTATACTAGGAAGAGTATATGATATTTTACACATGTGGGTCTAGTTTATTTCACTTATGAGTATATGTTCAAATGGCATCCACTTAAATATAAATAATTCAAGTTTATCATTCTCTATAGCTAAGTAATACTGCATTGTATAAAAATACCACATCTTTTTCAGCCATTCCCCATGTGATAGGCATTTTGGTTGTTTCCAAGATTTGGCTATTACAAATTGTGCTGCTATAAACATAGATACACATATATCACTATGATAGGACATTTTCAGTTCCTCCAGGAAAATTCCCAGCAGGGGGATAGCTACCTTGAATGGAATTTCCAGTCCTGGTGTTTTGAGGAGTCTCCACACTAGTTTCCATAATGGTTGCACTAGCCAGATCTTATCTTCACTGCCCATTGCAACCTCTCAGCCCTGGGAGCCTAATCTTTCTTCCAGGTTCCCAAGGGCTTCTGCTGTTCACTTCTCAGAAGGGAAAAAACCTATGATTGTGCTGTAAAACTCACCACTTTCACTCTTACCACTTAAATTTTTTCTAATCATTAAGCTAAAACTCATGTAAAATAAATTTATTTAAAATAAACAAATAAAAGAGTAATTTTCTCTTAAAGTAAAACTCTATTAGAAGCTTCAGGGGTTTTTCCCCAACTCTGTCAAAGAATATGAGGGTGAAGGGTTTCTTCTAGTTTCAGATATAGCACTGTGTGAAATAAGATACAGATATTGTTGGTATTACCATAAATGTGATCACCTCCATTGCTAAAACAATGATTTTTATCAGTGTTAAAAATGCTTAATCTAGCTGGGGAGATAGCTATATGGTCTAAGTGCCTGCCTGACAAGCAGAAAGACCTGGGTTTGATCCCTTCTATGGCATGCTGTGCACCAAGTTGGCTACTGAAACTGGGCTTGGTGGTGCATACTTGTAATCCCGGCACTAGGGAAGCTGAGACAGGAAGATCACTGAGTCCAAACTATGTAGCAAGACCCTGTACCAAATAAATTAATTAATTAATAAGATTTTTTAAAATGCTTAACCTTGTCCATAAAATTTTCTTAAATGGTAGCTATATTTATCCCAATATCAATATCCTTCCTGGAATAAAAAAAAAAAACTATAAGAGATTTCCATTGTCCAGAATAATGTTAAATCAGTAACATTATTAGAGAATTATAGCAATGTTACTAAACAATTCAATAATATAAAACCCTTTTTCTTCCTAGCAAAAACCCTAAAAAGTGATTTTTTTTCATTTATTTTTATTTTATTAAAATACAAATGTCAATCAGACAGTTTCAAGACACCTTAACCATACACACTCAAAGAATTAATACATTGCAAACTATTTTCATAACGTTTTGGTATTGTACAAGGTGCATACATGATATTATATTTACAGAGACTATTTTAGCAGATATTTCTTATCAGTGAATTAAGAGTGTAGTTGCTTACTTATCTTATTTTTTATACCTGAATTATATCAAAAATTCAATAATTATTTTCCTAGTGGATGACCATAGTACTAAAAGCTGACATAATATCCTGTCCAACCACCATTAGTGCAGATCTTGCCTCTCATAGAATTATGTAGAAGCACAGCGTTATCTATCCCAACTGTACTGTCTATACACACACATCATGATTTTTTCTTTCTACAACCCTTCCTTTGTCTACACCTGTCAAAAGTGGGCACTCCACTGACATTCACCTACCTTAGGTGCTTGAACTCGACACCACAATCCAACACAGTCCAGCATTCTACAACCATAGTGAGTTATTCAAAGAAATTGTCGACCATATCCATTTACAGCTCAGCTTAATATTATGGGCTCACAATGTATACTTCATTTTTATACTTTCCTGCTGGATGGTTAAGACCTAGGTAGATTAAGACTTATATACCACCAGAAGAACTTTATATTTCCTATGTGGTCATTGAAGTCCTCTCAGGGTTTATCTTGTACTCTTGTACATTATTCTGTAGTTCCTTTCTCTGTGCCATCTATGTGGATGAGTCACAGCCAATGCTTGACCAGATTGCTCTCTGTGAGAGCCTGAGAGAAAGTTTTTTCTTCATGTGACTCTCCCAGGCACACTTTAGAACTTCAATCTCTTTCCTCTGTGGCTCCATAATCTCCTTGTTCAGAAAATTTGGAGCTCACCTGAGTCTCATGATGTTGCAGTACAGGTTCTCCTATGTCCTGAGTCTTTGCTGACCTTGAAAGGCTAGGGTCAAAATGTTGGCTGGCCTTGTGGCTCTTCTATTTCTCCAACTCTGACTTGCAATCTTAGGTTGTTAACCATCCAGAAGAAAAGCTGATTAGTATCCTGCAGCATATGCCATTCACTTTGCCTTATCGGACTCAATTGATTTTACTTGTTGTACGTTGTATTTTACTTTGTATTTCTGCTTTTCGCTTGTTATACTAGGGAGACTATATGATATTTACACATGTGTGTCTGGTTTATTTCACTTATGAGTATATGTTCAAGTGGCATCCACTTCAGTATAAATGTTTCAAACTTATCATTCTTAATAGCTGAGTAATACTCCATTATATAGAAATACCACATCTTTTTCAACCATTCCTCATGTGATGGACATGTTGGTTGTTTCCAAGATTTTGCTATCACACATTGTGCTGCTATAAACATAGGTACACATATATCTCTATGATACAATGTATCCTGATCCTTTGGGAAAATTCCCAGTAGGGGGATAGCCGGCTTGAATGGGATTTCTAGTCCTACTCTTTTGAGGAGTCTCCACACTGACCTCCACAATGGTTGTACCAGTCTACATTCCCACCAGCAGTGGAAAAGCGTTCCCTTTCCCCACAACCTCTCCAACATTTGTTGTTGGTTGATTTCCTTATGATAGCCATTCTTTCTGGAGTGAGATGATATCTCCGTGTTGTTTTTATTTGCATTTCACGAATGGCTAGCGATGTGGAGCATTTTTTCATATATTTGTTCGCTTCTTTAATTTTGTCCTCTGAGAAGTGTGTATTCATCTCAGATGCCCATTTCTTGGTCTTTAAATTTGAGGGCCCTGTTATATCTCAGTTCTTTATATATTCTAGACAGTAGTCCTCTGTCTGATTGCTTATTAGTTAGGATTTTTTCAAAGTTTGTGGGTTGTCTTTTCACTCTGTTGACAATTTCTTTTGACATGCAGAAGCTGTTTAAGAAGAGTTGATCCCATTTGTTGATTCTTTCAAGAGCTTCCCGTGCGAATATATGTTTGTTCATGAACTGTTTACCTACCCCTATGTCTTCAAGAGTTCCTCCTACTTTCTCTTCCAGGAGATTGAGTGTTTCTGTTTTAAAGTTTAGATCTTTAATCCATTTTTACTTTAACTTAGTGCATACTGATAGAGCTGGGTCAATTTTTAATTTTCGGCATGTACAAAGCCATGTTTTCCAGCACCATTTGTTAAAGAGGCTATCTTTCTTTCAGCGAGCTTGTGTAGCCCCTTTGTCAAAGATAAGATGGCTGAGTGTTTTTGTAGATGCCTCTGCATCTTCTAATCTATTCCACTGATCCTCAGGTCTATTTTGTTGCCAATACCATGTTGATTTTATCACAGTGGCTTTGTAGTATAATTTCAGATCAGGAATTGTGATGCCTCCTGCCTTGTCTTGATTGGCCAAGATTGCCTTTGCTATTCTAGGTCATTTGTGGTTCCAAATAAATTTTAGGATTGATTTCTCTATATCTGGGAGGTATGTTGGTGGCAGTTTGATAGGGATTGCATTAAATCTGTACAGCAATTTTGGGAGTATGGCCATCTTCACGATGTTGCTTCTTCCTATCCAGGAGCATGGAATATCTTTCCATTTTCTGAAATCCTCTATAATCTCTTTTCTTAGGATGTTGTAATTTTCCATGAAAAGATCTTTGACTTCCTTGGTTAAGTGAATCCCAAGGTATTTCATTTTCCACGGTGCTATTGTGAAAGGTATTGTTTCTATAGTTTCCCTTTCAGTGTGTTTGTTATCTGTATAGAGGAATGCTATTGACTTCTGCGTATTGATTTTGTATCCTGCTATACTACTGAATTTCCCTATCACCTAAAAAGTGGTTTAAACTATTCTTGATCATCCAGCAGGAGAGGTTTTATCCTTTATCCAACACAGCAGAAGAGTTGGCACCCAGTGTTATTTCCTCAAGGAAATCAGCACCACTTGGAGTCAGGGTCCCTTGTTTCAAATTGTTACCTCAAAAACTGCTTTTCTCACCTAGCCTCATCTGACTGCTTCATTTTTCCAAAAACCTTTAAATTATGAAGCAATCAACTCTGCACAGCGTGTTTCTTTTACATCTTTATGAAATAAGCTTGACGCTAGGCTTTGCCAATTTTGTTCAGTGTGCCTGTGCTTGTTAACAATGTGACTTTTTAGCCAACTGTATCAAGTTATTTTCGCGTGCTCCTAGGTTCCACTCTCCTTGTCGAGAATGTCCTTTATTTATTTTTACATAATTCCTTCCACACTTCCCTTAGCTTTTCACTGTGGAGTTTGTATCCCAACCTAGTCCCCTAAAGTGTTGGGGACTTCAGTCTAGTCACACAGAATCCTTTCATGGGATATGAGCCCACTCTCCTCCTGGTTTCATGGTCAACTCACCCTGCTTGCTTTGGCTTTTCATATAGGTGAGTCAAAAGGGCATCTGACCTTTATTGCTTGTCTCTGACCATTTTGTAGAGCTATGAGTTTCAGGTTTCCTTTGTACTAAAATGCTCCAGCACAGCTTTTGTTAGGGTTAACACAGATTTCTAACCCAAGAATGAAGCAGGCTTTAAGAGCACATTGAGTTCCATGTGTTTGTTTCTTACATTCTGCCTTTGCCTTTAAAAACATCACCTCAACTTATGTTCACAATTTCTGCTTATCCCTTTGCATTCTTAAATGTAGCACACTCATAAATGGAGATGATTTGCAAGGAAGGAGCTGGACTTCAAGTTGGAAAATGAGGTTTAAAATCTACTACTGAATTCTCACATGATATTGTGGAAGCCTCTTCTCTCATCTTTAGCAAGAGGTTAATACTGACTTCACATAGATATCATAAGAAGTCAGTGGAATCATGGCCCAAGTGCATAAACTCTTCAGGTTTGTTGTTTGCATTTATACTCAAGGGCATCTCAGACAGCATCAGGAAGGTTTTTTGAACCACTTTCAGGTTAAAAAGTTTAATATGTGTTCAATAGCAATAGCATTACCACTTCAGCTCTCTTGAAGTTTGTAATTCTTCCAACAATCTTACTCTACAGGCTAGAATGTGGACCTGTGCCTTTTGCTTGTACTGAAGCTCTCACCAGCAAGTGAGCAGAGCAAGAAGATAGATACCCTCTGAATAACCTTTTAGACTACCTTGTTTGCCTGTTTTTTGGAATATGGCAAAAGAAAGAAAATAAGTTTTTAGGCCAGCCAAATAGCTCAGATAATTAAAGTGCGTGCCAGCAGGCACAGGGGCCAGGGGTTCAATCCCCAGACCTGCTGTGCCAGCCCCACCCCCAGGGCATGCTGAGACTGCAATTAAGACTGGGTGTGATGGCAGGCTTGTAATCCCAGCTCTTGGTAGGCTGTAAACAGACAGATCACTATGAGTCCAATCTAGTAGTGAAACCCTGAGCACCCAGTAGACTCTCCCTAAAATACAAAAAAAAAAATTTTTCTCTCTTATGAGTCATTAAATGCTTTAGTCTATCACAGTATCTTAACTTGTACAAGTGGTAGAAAAGGAAGTTTTACACTGAAATAGATTGAAGGTTGGCTAAGATTTATATTAAATAGGAAGTAAAGAGTGAGAGATAGAAGGGGAAGGAAAACAAAAACTCTTAAAGAAAAAAAAATAATAAAAGCAAAGATGTAGACATAGTCCATGACATACTTGAAAGAGTAATGATGAATTGGTTTTGTTGAAAATAACAGTATACACACAGGAGAGATAAAATGCAAAGTTCAAGTTGAGTTTGGCCAGACTGTCAAAGCACTGTCTAAAAGCTAAGTAAAGTAAAATTCTTAAAAAATAGGGTGAATGTTTTAAAAACGACTTGTCAGAAGGACACTGGAGGGGCAGGAGAGATGGCTCAGTGGACTGCAGTGCCTGCTGAGGCAAGTTTAGGCAAGCACATGGATCCTGGTTTGATCTCCGGCACCACATACTGCAAGAGCGCAGAAACAGTAGGATCTCTACGAGTCTGAGCTGCATAGTAAGACTCTGTAACAACCAAATACATTTAAACAAACAAACAAACAAAAAAAGAGCATGGATGGCCAGAGGCACCTACAGAGATACCATCTAGGAGAATTAAAGGAAGGTGAATCTGAACTGAGATGGAAAGATTATTTGATTATGTAAGGGTGAGGTTTTGAACTTAGATGACTACAGAAGTGATGTCACAGTTTTCTACTATGGTAATGGTAGATTCATGAGGAAATATGCACAGCTCCTGTTGCCCACCCCACCCCATGCCACGGTTCCTCTGGCCCTCTCCTCTGGCATCCTTAAGCACAAAATTCGTAACTCCCATAACTCGAGGCTCACAGCTGGTGCCGCCCTCCCCTGCAGACATGCACATCAACATAGCTCCCACTGCTGTTGCAAAGGAGCCCAGGGTATCCATTTCTTTCGTGAAGCTTGCTAGCTATAATAACTGCATGCTGCTTTCCCTAGAGCATACAAAGGAGTATTGCTTGTGCTGTACTCTTTTCTGTCCTTACTACCTCTGGGGCCCTATATTTGTTCTGGAAGAACATGATTTCATTACTGTCAGATGATTTCTGTTCTTTGTAAAGCACAACTTGGTGTTACCATGGGGCCCTGAATAAATAATACAAATCTTACAATGCCTCTCTGATGAGAGGGTTTAAACCCAACTAGTGTGCCCAGAATCACCTTGAGCTTTTTCTGAGTAATGCCTGGAAGAAAACCATATCTGTCAAGAAAAGGGAGAAGATGAATGTACAGAAAAGCAGCTTTTATGTTTCTATTGTCCTCAACAAATGATGCTCATGGAAAAAAAATCTTGTATTTCAGTGAATAAGAAATTCAGTGAGCATTACTGATAGCTCAGCATAAACTCTTCAGCTATGGAACATTCTCAAGGACATGTGCTATTGTCATCATAGAAAGCGACAGTTTGTACTGCCACCTCTAAGTGTTTGTTTATTTCACTTTCATCTAGCATATCAGTGTAATCTACTTCACTTTTGGTGAAAATACACACTATAAAGCTCAAAGGATTAATTTCAAATAAAGTCAATATGTATAAATACAGATAGGTGCAAAGAATAATGCACTAGTATATACACATCTAAAAGCATGAATTACTAATTGCTTAATCCTAACTTTTCTTCTCAAGAAAAAAAAAATCTGAAAGCTTGTCATCTACTTTATATATCTTTTATGTTATTTTATTTATTTATTTAATGTATTTAGTATGGGTCTACAGGGTCTCACTAAATAGATCTGACCTGTAGTGATCCTTCCTGTCTTTTAGCTTCCCCAGCGCTGGGATTGCGGCATGCACCACCGCTCTCAGTCTCAGCTGCCATTTCAGCACGCCCTGGGGCTGGCACCAAGTCAGGGATTGAAGCCCTGGCCCCTGCTTCTGCCCCAGTAGGTGCTTTAGTCCACTGAGCTATCTGGCCAGCCCTTATCTTTCAGGAATGCTTTCTATAGTATCTTTTATATTATCACAAAATATAAATATTTTAGGCCTGGGGAGATAGCTCAGTAGAATAAGTACTTCCCTGGCAAGCACAAGGGCCTGAGTTCAACCCCCAGTTCCATCAAAAAATAAATAAATAAATAAATAAATCAAACAAAATTTTACTACTTTTTCATGTATTTCTTTCTTTTTTTGGGGGGGGTACTGGGGACTGAACTCAGGACCTTTCACTTGCTGGGCAAGCGCTTATCCTACTGAGCCATCTCCCTAGCCCCTCATGTATTTCTTTTAAGTGGTGAAGAAAAAGCCCTTGATATTCAGCAACTGAGTTTTATGAACCAGATTCTGAGACTATCAAAGACAGTTTTTCACCATATAAATGACCTGATCACAGATAATAAAATTGCACAAACCTAAAAGCCTAAATAACCATATAAATGGGTTAAGTGATTTCTGACACAGGCAGTGGAACTCAGCACTAGTGGGTTATGAATTCTAAGATAAATATCCTCCAGATTATAACAAAAATGACTGAAGAAGCAGGAATATAAAATGGAATCAAAATAGAAAAATTGGGCTGGCCAGATAGCTCAGCAGATTAAAGCGCCTGCAAGCAGATTCAAGGGCTTGAAGTTCAATCCCTGGGCCTGCCATGCTGGCCCCACCCCTGGGGTGTGCTGAAAGGGCAAGTGAGACTGGGCGTGGTGACGTGTGCCTGTAATCCCAGCTCTTGGGAGGCAGTAAACAGGCAGATCACTATGAGTCCTATCTAGTAATGAGACTCGGAATGCCATGTAGACCCTTCCCCAAAATGCAAATAAAGTTGTGTAAATTTTCAAAAGCTCAAGAAGACAGAAATAGAACATACAGATTATGTTAAAATCACTCCAGAAAGAAAGTCACTTAAACATTATGCTTACATTAACAAAAGGAACATAAGTGCCTCAGCAAGGTAACATGAACTGCTTCATTCCATGTCATGTACAAAATGGGAGAAAACTAGCCTATCAACCACTCTATCAACTGCTGCTGGCCAAAACATATGCCCACCAACCAAAGTCATTGTAAAGAACTCTTATATCTCCTTATCTAGTTTTAAGTGAATGTGAATGAGAAACCACTGTCAAAGAGAAGTTCTCATAAGATCTCATTGTCCCACTAGGACTCAAAATTAAAGCACAGATTACCCTATTTAGATGAGAATCAATAGTTTGTCAAACCTAGTAATGAACTCCAGGAGGTATGAAACAAATACAGTGTAGCAAAATATTCAGGAGTGCCAACTTCAATATTGAGCCTGTCTTGGGTCACTTACAAAATAATATAACAAAATGGCTTGAGAATCATATTAAGGAACATATGACAGGATGTATGTAATATATATATGGGTATATGTAAATGTAAATATGAATTTTCACTTTGTCTCATCTTCCAACAGTCTCCTCGCTTTCTGTAGTCCAGCTTTGCTAGCTTTAGCTCAGGATTCACTATGCTTTGTTCTTTTTAGTGTTTTTCAAATATTTTCTTTGCCTGACCCTCTCTTTCCCTTTAACCAGAGTTAACTCCTATTTAGACTTGTCTCTTTTACATGCAATTTCCTCCCTACACAGAGAAACTTGAGGTTTCCTTCCCTTTCTTAGCTGTAATATCTAGGTATTAGGAAAACAATGAACTCCAAGAAAAGAAAAATCTTTTAATTTTTGGTTTTCTTCTTTTCTCAATTGTGTTCCAGTGCCAAAACTTAGCCATAGGAACAACTCAATATTTGATGAAAGACTAAAGGAAGGATTCTCTTAGTCATTAAGGTGTTAATCTAGACAATTTATAAAATCCCACTGCTCACAATGACTTGATGTCCAACAGGGAAATCTGCTTTTGATAAGAGACATGACTGAAAAATAGTGCCTAAATTTTTAAAGTGTAGAAGACAGAGTGCAACTAATCACCCTCACAATATTGCACTCTGGCTTTGAACACATACTATTGTCCTTACACTCTCTGTAGTGGCTCTGGAAGTTCTCTTTTGTTTCTTTAGTTGCAGTGCTGTGGCTCTCTTGAGGTCCTGAATTAATTCCAAACATTTATCTTTTACGGTCATTGTGACTCTGAGGAAGAGCTAGAAGCTGCACAGCACCAAATCTGGCAAACAAAGTGACTGAGGACTTAAGTTACTCTTCTCACTGCTAAGACAAAGTATCAACACCCAAAGTTAAAAGAGGAAAGGGTCTCAGTGGAATAAGCACTTCCCTGGCAAGTGCAAGGGCCTGAGTTCAATCCCCAGTTCCATCAACAAAAAAGGGAAAAGGGTGATTTAGGTCCCAGTTTGTAGAAGTTTCAGGCGATAATTGGCTGGCTCTAGGGTAGGGTAGATTGGCAGAGAACAGTTCATGGCACTCACACAGAAACAAAAGCAATAAGGGGGGTGATAAGACTGTCCTTCAAACTGCATGCAGGTTACTCACCTTAGCCTGAGAAGAGCACTCACATACTTAATCCCACCATCACACACTCTAAATTTATCCACCTCCGAAAAAATCCATGACCACATGAGGTTTTTAGAGGTGGGAGGCATCTAGACACAAACCATAATGACACCCTATAGTGTTTTTATGAGCCTGTCTTTATATTGGATGGCATTCAGTAGCCACACTGACAATATTTTTGATCATATCTTTTAAAGATGCTAATGAAAGAGAATGTTCAGCACTACTTCAGAACATGGCAAGAATGATGGAATGTGCTCCAAGCCAAAGAGTATTGGGAGGGGAATTCATGGTCATGTCTTTTACTGTAATTTTTTAAACACCATTGTTTTGAATCATTCCCTGTATATTACTGATTGTATTTATCCTCTGAAAGCAGATTCACTATTCAAAAACCTTCCAGAGAACATTCTGGGAATTAGAAAAATAAACAGAAAAAAATCAGCCTAGAATTTAGGAGAAGCTAGGAGTTAGATGGTGCCTCTCCTGCCTGTTCAGGCTGAGGAGGGAAGTGACTCTTTAACATTTAGTTGTGTCAATGAAAACCTTGTGGACCATGACAAGGCAAGATCTCCCAGCCAAGTGGCAAATATCAGAACTCTTCATGACCCTGGAGTGATTTCATAGAGGCCTGGAACAAATAAGGTATGCTGATTATTTGAATTTAATATACTCATAGTGACACACCTCTTGAGAGAAGTCCCAGTTCTTGGGAGTAGGATGGAAAGGCCAAGGTTAAACTAGAGAAGAATAACCAGTTACACTTACAGAGCTAAGGGAGGTGCTATTATTGTTGAAGTGCACTCATGATTTGCTGTGCTACACACAGTGAAAGATTAGCTCACTGACCCTTGGCTCATCATAAGCAGACTATCAGGAATAGTTCTGCTCAAAAGTGTATACTGTTAACGTGTAAGCATGGTTTCCTTTTCCTGCCCAGATACCAGTAAGTCTGAAAAATGTTAAATCTATATCCTTTTTCTTGCAAAGTTAAAAGGAATGTAATATGCCAATTATTTTGACAAGTCCTGTGATAAAGAAACTTCTTCAACTCATTTGACCATGAAAACTTACTTTTCAGGAAAAATGTATGCATCATTCAGGATAATCTTGGTAAGGATACCATTCCACACAACATCTAAACTCAACAGCTTAAATAACAAGTTCTGTTTCTCCTTCATGTTCTATGGTGGACTGGAGATCCCATGCTACACAGTCCTTACTCTGGGAGCCCAGGAGTCAGACAGCTGCCATATATGCATTTGGGTTGCTCTTTCAGAGAGAAGATGGACCTTCTCACCTCAGAGTCACATATAACTTTGAAAACTAGGGTCATAACTCATTGGTGAGAACTAATCACATGGCTCTTTCCAATTAGTTAAGGGACTAACCAAGTACTATCCTACACTGTACCTGAAAGGTAGACAGCCAGTCTGTGTGACTGCCAATAAAGATAGACTAACCCTGCTAACCCAACTGAACACTAATGTTCACTAAAGTACAGCTGGGAACAATTGCTCATGATCCTAAAAGCAAATATTGTAGTTACTGTTCAAGAATTTTTAGCATCTGTTACTAAAGTTACATGACCATACTCAGGAAGAAGAATTGGAAGGCTGTTTCATAAAAACATTTATTGGAGGATGCTTTTTGGAAGATTTTATGAAAACAATTTCTTTTCACTTAGAGTCTCGAGTGGATGTCTCACAACAGACAAGAAAATGATTTTCCAGCCACTACTTCTCTCAAATACAAATGATTTTTTTTGTTTTTCTTTATTTTTTTATTGAAGAACAAATAGCAATGAGACAGTTTCAAATCAAATTACAGGATAGATTCAATAATTAATACATTGCAAATTGCTTTCGTAATGGTTTGTTGTCGTATGAGGTGCATACATGATATTCTACTTACAGACACTATTAGAGCAGATGTCTCTAATCAATGAATTAAGAGAATGTAGCTGTATACTTTTTTAAAGCAGAATTATAGCAGTTTCAGTAATTAATACATTCTACCTTGTTATTTTCCTAGTAGTTGTCCATAGTGCTAGAAGCCAACATAATATCCTGTCCAAACACTATTAGTGTAAATCTTGCTTCTCATAGAATTATACAGAAGTACTGCATATTTATCCTAACTGTACTGTTTATACAAACACATCATGGTTCTTCCTTTGTATCCCCCTTTTTTGTCTAGACTTGTCAAAGATGGGCACTCCATTGTCATTAAACCATTATAGGTGCCTAAACTTGCTGTCACAATTAAATACAGTCCACAATAATAATGAGTTATCTGAAGAAGTTGTTGATTATAGCCATTTACAGCCCAACTTATTATTATGGCCCCACTTTATATACCTCATTTTTATACTTTTCTGCTGGATGGTTAGGACCAAGATAAAGCAAGACCTATGTAACAAAAAATGTAGCTTTTGTATGTGATGAGGTCAGTGAAGTCCCCTCAGGGTTTATCTTGTAATCCTGTACCTCACTCTGTAAATCCTTTGTGTCAGCCATATGGATGAGTCATGGCCATTCCTTGACCAGTTTGCTGTCTGTGAGAGCCTGAGAGAAAGTTTTCTCTCCATGTAACTCTCCCTAGGCACACTATAAATCTTCAATCGCCTTCCTCTGTGGCTCCATAATCTCCTTCATCAGAAAATTTGGGGCACTACTGAGTTCCATGATGTTACAGTACAGGTTCTCCTATGTCCTGAGTTTTCACTGACCTTGAAAGGCTAAGGCCAAAATGTTGGCTGGCCTTGCAACCCTTCTATTTCTCCAATTTTTGCTCTGTGAACTTAGGTTGTTAACCATCCAAAAGAAAAGCTGATTAGTGCCCTGTAGCATATATATACTAGGTAGACTATATGATTCAAATACAAATGTTATGTAATAGAAAACATGGATATTTTCATAAGATCACCTATTTCTAGATGCTAGAGATATGTTATATCATAAATGCTGTTACAGTATATTTTGCATAGTTATACAGTGAATTAATCACATAAATTTCATATTAGTAAAAAGGACTTATATAAGCATAAAATATATATTTTGTGCTACTATTATAGCCTCTGAAAATTAATTCTGGTAAGTCTACTGAATCAGATTGTCTGGGCATCCTTTTTGATAGTTGGTCATAAGTTATCACATAATAATGACATCAAAAGATGATGATAATACTCAGAAATAAGTACAGGTTTAAGATGTCATCACCTGCATACTAAGCACAATAAACGTGCTTATCAAAGGTCATTCAAGAGTTTTTAATTCAGTTTCTGTGAGAACTACATGCTGTTAATTTTGTCATTTCCTCAGCCAACTCCAAGTTCATCTTCAGTTCTATCTTATATATTTCCTTTACACAACTATAATTAAATAACAGAAATGAAATTATTTTAGCAATGCTTAGGACATAGTAGTCACTATTGTTACTATTTCATGTCTTACAAATGATGCTTTGTATGTCATATACCTGCAGAGTATCTAAAGTGTAATCAGTTTTAACCAGTTTGATCCAGTGCTCCTGGGGGGAAGAAAGTCTAATTCTAAGGGGCCTTTTGCATTAATTTTCCTTATTGAAAACATAAGCGGCAAATGACTTTAGAAGTGATAAAATATTTGTATCTACCTTTATATAAATGCCTCCAAGCTAAGGCAGTAGCCTTAAATGGTAAATATTGAGAAGAAATTAAAAGTAATTTTTGCTAACTGCTACAAAGATGCACTGACTAAAACAACCTCCCCTTTGCACCGTATATCTCCAGCCTGTGACAAATTTATCACAACATTATTAAAGCATTTCAGTAAATATTTTATTTTTACAATAATGAATCTGATGGCTCTACTATTCTTTGGTTCAGCTTACACCCGCCACAGATTCTTCATGCGATTGACTTAATGCCACCTCTTCTCGTTTGGGTACTTCTGTTGGTGCCTGGTCAAGAGAAGCTGAATCTTTGAATTTCACAGAACTTATCTCAGATTGAATTTCAGCTGCAGACACCTTGTCTACCCAGAAAGCTTTCACTGCCACCCTAGGGGAAAAAATTAAATGGAAACAGAACTAATGAGATTTATATTTGCACTATATTATTGCCTTTTAACCACAATTTAATTTTAGTTTGTGATATATCTGCTTCATTGTGATAGTAAATGAGTTCTCAGACTTACCAAGGTGTTATTCTCAGAGACATTTTATTTTTGTAAACACCAACTCGTACATTTCAATAGTCAAATTTTTTCATTGTAAAAACTACAATTGAACAACACAAACATCTATTTAATAAATGACTATTTTAGCAATGGGTTTGTATCATTGTAAAAACTTCACTTAAAAGCTCTCCAAAGCCAGGAGCTTGCTTTAAAAAAATCCACTAGATGTGGTGACACATGCTTATAATTCCAGTACTCTGGGAGATTAAGGCAGGAGGATTAAAAACTCAAACCCAGTCCAGGCAATTTAGTGACTTAGCAAGACCCTGTTTCAAAAAATATTAAATTACATTAAAAATGGGACCTAGGATGTAGCTTAGTGTACAGGCCATGAGTTAAACCTTTATTACCATCACAGACAGACAACAAAGACAGACAGGCAGGCAGGCAGGCAGGCAAATGGAAGAGAAGGACAGGGAAGGAAAGGAGAGGGGAGGAGAGGGTAGGGGAGGGGAGGGAAGGGAAAGGAGGAAGGGAAGGAAAGGAAGAAAAAGGAAGGAAGGAAAGAAGGGAGGGAGAGAGGGGAGGGAAGGAGAGACAGAAGGGAAGAAAGGGGCGAAGCCCAAACTAGGAAGTCAGAGGAGCAATGAAGGGAGCCAGACAGATTAGGACACATTAGGAGACATTATAGCTAGTGTTTCACAAATTCACTGAATGAGGGAGGGAATGAGAAAGAGAATGTCGAAAGTGACAATGCAACCTAGCCATTCACCTACCAATTTATAATTATGAAGATCAATATGAAGATTATGAATATACAGAAAAAGACTCCTGTGGTCAGCACAAACACTAAGGCCAAGTCAGTGTTTGATTGGCTGGATCTCCACTGCATTTCTAAAGAAAGCACACACATAATTAATTCTACTGAAAACAAAGAAACAAGGATCTTAGTGGAGAGTTTATATGGGGAAAAAATTGAAAAATACAAAAAAAAACAGAAGAAAGGAAATTCTTAGTGAAATTTCTCTGCATGTTTAAATTATCTTAAAGAACTTGACATCTATATCACTACCACCTATATAGTCTATTAGTTCTGTAGTCTGCAATTCTCCTCTCCATCCAGGCCTTTACAAATCTATCAGTTTTTCAGGAGTTGCAATACCACTGGCAAACATCTGCACATTTCCCCAAATTCATCAGCAGGCATATTATTAAATGGAGTACAACACTGGCTTACGTTTTTTCTTTGCATAACTTAATGAGTTGCACAAAGATCTTAAATGAATATTTGCTTAATTTTGGTAAATTCAAACATACATAATCCAACGCTGATCAAGATAGAATATTATTAAACCCTCGAAAATTCTCTTGAGCCTTTTCCCAGTAAATCCCTACCTTATCCTCTAAATGCAATACTGTTATAATTTTCTTTCCAAGCACAGATTAGTTATTTCTGCTTTACCATTTCATATAATAGACACATATATGATATTCTTTTTGGGATTAAAGTTTTTTTCCTTCTTAGAACAATGATTTTGAGATTTATCACACTGTTAGATGCAATTATGCTTTTTTTCTTCCTGTTTGCTCTAAGTAGTATATTTCAGTTCATTCTCCCACTAATGGAAAGAAACTTTGGTCATTTTAGATTAGGATATAACACTCCGTGAACATTCTTGCAAAAGCTACCCTGTGAACATTTACTTTCAATTCTCTTGGATAAGTATTTAGGAGTGGAACTTCCATAGGTTAGAGTTATGCTTACATTTCTAAGAAAATGTGAGATGGCTATGTGGTTCATCCCTAGCACCGGAAACACAAATCCAAACCACTGCATTTTCTATTGAAATTTTCTAAAGAAAAATAGGCTGAATTTCCATACTCTCATTTTTTGGATAAACAAAGCTTGTGTATGTATTGGTTTCCTATGGCCACATAACAAAGTACCATTTTAATGACTTAAAAATATTACAAATTTATTGGTTATAGTTCCAGAGAATAAAAATCAGAAAAAGATGTAAATCCATGATCTCACTGAAACCTCTAGCAGAGGATCCTGAACTAAAACAGCAGAACTATCCTACCAGCCCTAAGCTTCAACAATATAAAGAAATCAACTTTGTCCTGAGAAAAGAAAGGACTTTCCAGGCTTTAAGTACATGTTTCTCTCTAGTCATGAAACAAGTTAACTACTGAACAGTCCTACCAGGCACTAGGCACCAGACATGAAGTTCAAGAATGGCCCAGGTACGTTGACATCATAAACTAGGGCTAATTAGATGATTTTTACTTTGATCTTTTGGTCTTCTTTTGTCTTTGCTGCTATCACAACAGAAGGGTGAGTATTAGCTTTCATCATAAAAAATTTTCTTACAGTTACTGCTAACACATTGAAGCAAGTTTAAATGCAGTTTATTTTTAAAAAATCACCCCAAAACAGTTGACCCTGTTTTCATTTCAACAAAGGGCATACACACATCATGTGGTATCTTCAGACTTCAACAGAAGTCTTGGGAGTTCAGAAATACCTTTAGGAAATATCTAAGACACTTTTTCTGGGAAAAGGCTTCAGAGTTTTGATTTGGCTCTTTAAAGAACTTGTGATCAAATTCTTCCCAACAAAGATGAAAACATTATACATGGTTAGGATCAATTGAACAAAAGGAAATAACTATCTGGAGACAGAGGATGGCATGGATTAAATAAAAAGGAGCTGCAAGTGGATCTCTCATATAAAGGAAGCAAAATTTCTAATATGCAAAATTGTATCCAGAACAAGATTTGCCTTTTGTGACATATATCAAGAATTGTATTCTTGCATCATCAAAAAATATTTTTGCCAAATAAATATATTTTAGAGAGAAATTTTCTTTTAGGTTTCTTGATTTTATTTTTTTTTATATGGATGCATTTTTGTAAGCATTCATGAGAAATCCATTTACTCATTTTCACTTTTTTGATGTGAGTAAATACAAAAATGTATTTCAATTAAGAAAAAATAGTCGTAGCCAGGCGTGGTGGCGCATGCCTGTAATCCCAGCACTCGGGAAGCTGAGGCAGGAGGATTGTTGAGTTTGAGACCAACCTGAGCTACAAAGTGAGCTTAAGGCCAGCCTGAACTGCATAGTGAGACCCTGTCTCAAAAAAACCAAAAAAAAAAAAAAATAGTCTTAAGGACCAGTCATATCTCACTCCACTTTGTAAAAAGAAAAGTACTATCTGATAGAGAAGTTGCAGTGATATAAACCAGTGGTTCTCCAAGTGTGTACCTCGGAGCAGCAGCAGCAGCAGTGTCATCTGGAAGCTTAAGAGAGATATAGCCTCTGTGCCGGCATCACCCCTAGTCTACTGATCTTGAGCTCTAGAGGTGGGGCTTTGTAGACTGCTGTGCTTTAATGAGTCCTCCAGGTGACTTTGATGCTCTTTTAACATTTCAGAAAGAAGCAAACCAAACATCGCTGGACACTTACCTCTCATTGTATAGACAGTGAATCTAACAGATGCTACCACTTCATTACTATCCAGAGTGTCACACTCGAAAGCCCGGGGGTGAACATCTCTTCGTACTTCCAGGATTGCTGAATCATTTGCAAGTATAATAGGTTGCTATTTAAAAAGAAATAAGAAAGCCAGTAATGTTCTTCACTGAACTTATGATCAGGAAACAATTTCTTTCCTTTAACAAAAGAAGAACCAGCTGGGCATAGAGGAGCACACCTGTAATCCCAGCAGTAAGCAGGCTGAGGCAGGAGGATCCTCACAAGTTTGAGGGCAGCTTGGACTACATAGTGAGTTCAAAGCTAGCCTAAACTACACAAAGACCCTATCTCAAAAAAGCCAAAATGAAAGAAAACAGGAGGAGAAGAAAGGAGAAGGGGAGAGAGAGGAGGGGAGAAGAAGGGAAAACTCACTGATTCTTTTAAATTCTTTAGTGAGGTAACAGTGTAAATGAAATTTGTTTTTTGTTTGTTTATTTGTTTTGTTTTTGGCAGAACCAGGGACTGCACTCAGGCCCTTGCACTTGCCAGGAAAGTGCTTATTCTACTGAGCCATCTCCCCGGCCCTGTAAATGGAATTTGTAGTACAACAATCCTGATTTCAAATTCAACCCCACCACTTTTTCTTGTGTGACTGTGAACAAGTTACTTGCTATATCTCAATTGTTTACCTGTAAAATGGTACACTGCTATACATTACTTCAGAGCTGTGATTTTTTTTAAAAAAGTCTCTGAAATCAGGATATGCTTGACACTTAAAAAGCCTTTAATTATTACTAGTCATTTATTATTAATATACAACTACTCCATGAACTAATGAAAACTTTGCTTTCAAAATAGAATGTATTATATAAAATGAATGTTTTTAAGTTCTTATATATCTGACCCTGAGACATATATAAAGTCTTAGTTTCACTGAATAATGAAACATTTAAATTCTAATAATGAAGTTTTAACTTCACTTTTGGAAACTGCTTTGAAATAGTTTTCTGACAGTTATCAGAATTGGGAAACAAATTTTATCTCTCAATAGAAAGCATCAGATTACATATGTTCATTACGTACTTGATTTGACCTCAGAAGTTTCCACATATATTTGAACCGATTTTCAGGAGATATACGAATGCAAGCCAGTTTAACGCGTTCAAAACTTTCTGAAATTGGTTGACCCCCTAAAAAAGAAAATATAAAAAAATCATTGAGCACTATAAACTACTTCACACATACCATTACTTTTTAAAATCTAGTAGGGCATGCTAGTGCACACCTTTAGTTTCAGCACTTGGGAGGCTCAGGCAGCAGGATTACTGCAAGTTGGAGGCTAACCTGGGCTATAAAAGTGAGTTCAAGGTCAACCTGAACTGCATAGCAAGGCCTGCCTCAGAAAGACAAAAACAAGTTTGGGATATAGCTCAGTGGCATAAGTACCTGTGTGGCAAGTGCAAGGTCCTGAGCTTAATCCCTGGTATCACACACACACACACACACACACACACACACACACACACACACCACCACCAACAACAACAACAACAACAACAATAACCTCAGTTTTAAGATACCAATTATGGGCAGGCAGGATAGCTAAGCAAATTAAAGCTTTTGCTTAGGCAGAGCATAGGGACTGGGGTTCTATCTCCAGCACCACAAGCCATGCTGGCCCTGCCCCCAGGGTGCACTGAGACCGAGATTGAGACTGGTTATGGTGTTGTGCACCTGTAATCACAGCTCTTGGGAGGCTGAAAACAGGATCAGTATGACTCTGATCTATGGAATGAAACTTAGTAGACCCTATACTAAATACTAAAATAAAAACTAAAACTAAAATATCAATTATGTTCTGGAAGTTATAAAATCATATGTTTGAGAGTTTGAATGTAGCAGAGCAAAGTGACAATGCCAAAGATAAAGTGACCCAAATAAGTAGGTGAGGAGACACTTTGGGTCAATGTTTTCATGCAGAATAAACTGTGGTGAAAAGTCTAGGGTGATTAACTTAGTGATCTTTTACCCTGAACATTAAGATACGCTAGTACTCTCCAAATGAGTGGTTAGGAAACCTCATTAGAGGTACTGAAGCATCAGGATGGCATAATTTGATACTTGCCAGTTTTCCAAGTTCTCATTTTAAGGTTTACCAATCTTTTGATAAAATTTATGACCAAAACATCAAAAGTGTTGCCGTATGGGACAGACTCAACCTCAAATCCCAAGTACAATGAGGTTTCCCTGGGTTATAAAAGATACATTTGTTAAATTTTAGACATCACTAAAAAAAAAGTAAAACAAAAGCACAAAGTTACTCAGAGCTGTGTTTAGAGAATTATTTACATTTTTATAATCTCCTTTCAATGTATCAATTGATTGTTTGCTTGCACCCTACAGCCATCTGAGGTTAAGGGTACTCCCCTGGAGTACATTTGTTCCTGGTCACCCTCCACAATAGTATTCACTCACAGCCACAATCTACTGGTCCACGGCATTCTTCTACCCGAACAATACACTTGGATTCACCTCCAGGACATCCATTTGTTAATATGACTTCTCTAAAACCAATACCTTTGGTGAAAAAAAAGGGCAAATATTAAGAAAAACTAATGGTACAAGACTTCTACTATTCTATCCAGGTGTGTTTTCCTTCCTTCTTTTCTTCCTTTCCATTTCCTGCCCGCTCTTTCTCCCCTCCCTCCCTTTCTTCCCTATATACTACTAATTTTAGAAATTAAATTCCTAAATTCAGAAAAATAACAGTTAAAATTTTCTTAGGTTCCTCATTCTGAATTGCTTCCATAAAACAATACAGTTTTATTCAGGATTCTTAAAGTGACTTACATAAAGCCCTAGCCCCTCTGGTTTTTACTACAAGGAAATGGATTTTATGACCACATACATAGAAATCTGATAATGGTACATTAAATAAAGTCAAACTTTTTAACATGTCAGTAAATGTGTTATTATTTATAAATTTTCACTGATCTTTGAAATCAAAATACATAATTATGGCTTGTCATAGACTGGCATCCACTTTTTTCTTTTTTGAAGCATGTATACTATGCTACTTAGAGTCAACAAAATCAGATTTGGTTAGCTATGCATTACACATGATCTCTCAAGAACTGACCATGGAACTGTTTGGAATGTGAGGTAGAGCCTCTGAAGATTAGGGAAACTTCCTCAAATCACCTAGAAATTTTACTGAAATACAAATTCTGACTAAATCTGTCTGGAAAATGTCTAAGGTTCTATATTTCCAACGAAGTCTTTGTTGATGCTAATGCACCAACCTTCTGTGGCACAATGAGTAGTACGGGAGAGGAGTAGGACCATGATACTGAGAAAAGAGGATGGAATGATAGAAAGTAAAGGTATCTTTTGATTAAAAGAGATGGCTGAGAATGACCACATTATAGTTCCACTTAAATTTATGAAAGATATCTGCACAAATCCTTTGCAAACAGGCACTTTATGTATTTATTTAGAGGTATATAGGCATGAGATTCTCTGAGTAACACCTAAAAATCCTAAAGAGAACCAGAGATTAGAAGAAAAATTTTAACTGCTAAAATATTGTTTTAGGACTTAAACAGCTTTCTAACTAAAAGAATTTGTTTTTCCCACATATGCCATCATTTTAAACTGAAAAGATTTCTAAAATTTAGAAATGAAATGTTACATTTTTTCTTAAATTCATTATCATCTAAATTCTACATTTTAGGGCCAGCAAGATAGCTCAGAGGACTAAGCACCTGCTTAGGCAAGTGTGGATCCCTGGTAGCATATGCTGTGCCAGCCTCACCCTTGGGCACATTGAGCACAACCAAGTCTGGGCATGGTGGTGCCAGCCTGTAATCCCAGCACTGGGGAGGCTGAAAGCAGGAGGATCACTATGGGCCTGAGCTGTGTAGTGAGGCCCTGTACCAATTACATTAAATAATACATCTTTCACATATAACTTCTCCATCTGTCCCTATGAAAAAGAATTGTCTATCTTGTTCACTACTGAAATCTCAGAATCCATAATAATGCCTGATTCTAAGTAGACAAAAAGTTTTTAAACAGCACAAAAATCACTTATTAGGCAATTTCTTTAATGAAGGAAAATGTCAATTACTAGAGTTATCACAAAAATAATTCTCTGTGAAAATTTCCTGAGTAAGCCGCAAAAGATAAAAAGTAAATGAATAATCACAGGTTTTTATATAACTTCCCTTCATTTGGTCTCTTGACTTCCTATAAAATTAAGATAAGAACCAAATTTAAAACTATGCTATGAAGATGGGCATGGTGGTGCAGTCCTAAAATCCCAGCACTATGGGAGTCCCAGGCAGGAGGATCACAAGTTTGAGCACATCTTGGGCAACTTAGTGACTTAACAAGGACTGGGAAAGGCAGCTCAGTGCAAAAGCCCTGGATTAAAAATAAGGGGGGGGGGTGGCAAGGTAACTCAGCAGACTGAGCGCCTGCTTAGGCAAGTGTAGGGACTGGGGTTTGATCCCTGGTACCACACACTGTGCCAGCCCCACTCCCAGACATGCTAAGCCAGCTACCAAGTCCAAGTGTGGTGGTACATTTCTGTAATCACAGCACTGGGGTGGCTGAAAACAGGAGGATCACCATGAGTCTGAGCTGCATAGAGAGACCCTACACAAAATACAAAAACAACAACAACAGAAAAACCAGCCCTCGGTTCACTACTGCAAAGACAAGCAAACAACCAAAACACAAAAGCCATCCTAACATAGAAAGAATAGGGGTTTTCAGAAGAAGGGAGAAAAGGGCTGTGGAGAGTGTTCAATGAGTGTGGGTTTCAGGTAGGGCAACTGAATTTAAAATGATTAAATAGTTAAATTTTGTTAGATATATTTTACCACAGTAAAAAAGCTACATCAAAATAATTCAGATATACATGTTGATGAAATTTTGACCAAAAATATTCTGACCTAGATGGAATGTTTGTATTCTTAGCTTCTAATTATTATCTCCTTCTCATCGCTATTTTTTTTTCAATACAGGTTCTACTTAGGATAATTTAATTTTAATTTAGGATAAATTTAAATTTAATTTTATTGTCTTCTCAAAGGATAGTTTTCTCATCAGTGAGATAAAGCTTCACTGTAAACAAGGACTGGGAAATTCAAATTCAAAGGCCTGTCCACAATGTTAGAAACCCCACAGTAGGACAGATGTTTGAGAACTAGTGATCCTTTACAACACAGATAGCCTTAATCAAGCGCTCATGTAAGAGACTGCATGTGCAATTGCCATCCATGGAACAATCCAAATAAGTTATGTTCTTTTACCATTGTCTTCCCCAGAAAGCCAGTATCTCTCTTCTCCAGGATATAACATAAAAATTGGAGAATGGAGAATTTAGAACAGACTATTACAAATAAGCATATTTCTTGATAGATTTGCCAACACAGTATGTGGGAAGACATCTGTGAGATGCACTAGAAAAATCATGTTCTGAACATCTGTGAGATAGGAACATTTTTACTTTTGTGAAGATAGTTTATATAGCAAAAAGTAACAGGCAGTTGGCTTAAAACTTAGGAATTATGAACTGAAAACACTACCTTTTGAAGCAATCATCGAAGTGTTATGTGGAAACTATAGCTAGTAGACATAGAAAGCAATGAGATGAAAAGTATACAAACTACAAATAAACAAGAGCCATATAACTATTTTTACTCCCCATACAATGAGTTTTCATCTGTTTTGCTATACTTACCACATGTAGCTGTGCACATTCCAAATTGTACTTCTTTTACTATAGTCTTGTTCAAAACTAAACATAAAGTATAAAATGCATTATTCAATAATATGAACCTGTTTCGTGCATTTTATTAGTATATAGGCTAAGAACCTTATTTTGGTAGATCCATACATGCACATAATATACTTGGATCATTTCTGCCTTCCATCCCACAGCGCTTCCTTCCCCTTCCTCTTGTTCCAGTCTTCCTCTCTAATTGACCTCCTCCTACTTACTACAAAAACTTCCGTAAGTGAAAAACTTCTTACTTGGGGGTGATGTATACAAAGCTATTACCTGTATATCTATGTTATCATTTAAATTAAAAGAAGCCCAACCCTTTAAAGAAGTTCATAAAGTAGGAAATAAAAACAGGTATTTCTACTTTGTATATAGTGTACGTGTTTTTGCCATCAGTTAATACATGAGTTAAAATTCTATTTGGAAGAAAAACATGAAAAACAGCCTTTAAATTTTATGAACTTTTCCCCTTCTTATTTTCCAAACAAAGACAAAAAAAGTGAAGTGCCTACTTTTCATTCAAAATAAAAATTTTAATACCAAGTGTCCATTAAAATTATAAAAGTTATAGATTGGTTTTACTCTTTTTCCAGATTAAGATGATGAAGGACATATTTTTAAGAATTTATTGTTTTTTTGTTAATAGGATGACCTAGGAACATAACTATTTGAGAAGTTATTCTTTGTTCTAAATCATGTTGCCTTTTTTCTAATCATTATAGAGTTTGGCAGGAATTCCAGTAGCTAGTGTATCACCATAGCCTAGATTAGGGCTGAAATCTCAGTAAAAAAAGCAAGGTGCTAAAAGATAATCTGTAAAATGCATTGTATCTTGGGGCAAGAAATCACATGGGAAAGTACATTGAAGTTGAAGTCCAGCGAATTGCCTCTACTACTAATTAGCTGTGAGTTTGAGCAACTTAATTAAATTCTGTCAGGCCCAGTTAACTTCTCATAAAATTTGGAAGAATGTATCTCATCTTATTCATACTAAATAAGGGTGTGTGAAAGAATTCTATAAATTATTTAGCCCTATAAATATGCTTAAGAATAATCTTACACAATTAAAATCATTTTGTAATTATTACTTTCATATATTACTAAAATTATTTCAATTTTGATTATTGTAAAATCTCAACAGTTTATGCAAGCACCAAATTCAGTATCTTGAAGTAGGTACTTGATATGTACAAGTAAAGCAATATTGACTTTGTTAAATAAATAGTTTAGATTATCAGGTTGATCAAATTTGATTTGACATTTTTCTGCTCTGAATGCTTAAATACTTTCAGCTGGTACTTTATGAGTTTCGATGAACACAGAAAATATGGATAAGGGCTGGGGATGTAGCTGAGGATCAGAGCTCCTGCCTAGCATGCAGGAGGCTCTGGGTTCAATCCCACAGCCAAAGGTCTATTGAATTCTTATCTATATAAATAGTATAAAATATCTTTTATACATATATAGAAGGGTATACAAGGTATATAAAAGTCATAAATGTACACATATAACATATTTTTGTGATTTTTTTCCTTTTTTTTTGGCAGAACCGGGGATTGAACTCAGACCCTTGCACTTGCCAGGGAAGCACTTACTCTGCTGAGTCATCTCCCTGGCCCCAATTTTTCCTATCTTGAAACATGAATGATTTTGACCTTACAAATAGAAAAAAAACCAGAGTGAAGATAAAGGAGACTCTACTAGAGATGCACTTGAAATCTGGAATCAATACCTACATGATAGTATGTTTCAGTTTCATGCTTAACAGTTGTGAATATTTAGTTGCATTCAAATTATTGATCCAGTTAGGGCATGTACATCTTCAAAACTATGATTTAGTGAATAAAAATTGGGGGTTTGCTTATGTTTAAATTCTATTAAACTAACAAAGATATTATTACTATTTTAAATTTTATAAAATTTTATAAAATGTTTAGTCTCTTAGCTAGTAAGTAATGATCACGTTTCCACTGGTCCATTAGGGTTAGAAGAGCTGTACTTTTTTGTGTGTGTGTGTGTGAAGCCCAGGTCCTGAAGGGCGGTGACATTCGTCATACTCGAGGCCTGCAGGCCCGCCAGGAGCAGCCAGCCCACGGTCAGCAGCAGCCCAGGTGAGCAACCCACACCTCCAGGGCACATGGTTCCAGCCTGAACACAGAACCTTGTACTTGCCAGGCAGGCCCTTATACCACTGAGCTATATCCCTGGCCAACCTCTATACATTTTATCAAAGATCCTAAAAATTTTCAGATCTCTGATACCTCTGATGGTTTGTAGTTCTGGATTCTCAATTTCCCCCAGAAAATACAGTCTTCATAAAATTGTATGTATGATATTTCAGAGGGTACCTGGACTCCCTAAAGTTTGCAGATGAGCAAACTGATACACGAAGAAAATAAGTAACTTGCCTACGTTAGAATCATTGTAAGGTATTGTAACCCCAATCACTTGGCTGTAACCTAAATAATACCTACCATTTTACAGCTAGAAGTATCCTATAACCAGCTTAATACTAAAATTGTTCACTTGATTACTTTAAAGGGTTGAAAGAAGCAATAGCTACAATGCTTTAGAATGTTCTCCTCTTTATTTTTCTTTTTCACATTTCCAAAGAGAGACCTATTCAAGCTCTCTGTAATGTAGTTATCAAGACAGTACAAACCTGGATCCCACTACTAACCTCAAATAGTCAATTTCTTTCTGACAATGGTTAGTATCTGTCATCAGGAAAAAAAAAAAAAAAGGCTGATAGACACAGCACCAACTCCACATGAATAGATTGAGGAGACAGGAGAATGTCAAGACTATTAAAATTTTCAGCTGGGTCATTTATGGGGGAAGGGAATCTTCTTTCTTTAAAGGGCTGCAAACTTGCAATTGACCTTTTGCCTACCAGCATGTGTCACTAATCCATATGACATGCACTACAGCTTGTCAAGTTTTATTATTTAATGAGCCAGCAATATAACACAAATTTATGTACCAAGAAAGGGCTTGGTTAACACATTATCACCCAACGGTGATGCCATTCTCTTGATAGGTGTTTTCCACTGCCACTATTCTTTTTAAGTTAAAAATACAAATTAGACACCACCCTGCTGCAAAGGTGCTGAATGCTGACATGCGGCTTTGAGACAGTTTTGTCAACATATTAGTCTAGATGTGTCACAGTAAAGGGAATTAGGAATTCCACTGTGTTTCCATCAAAGGGTAAGAGGCTGACTTCAAGCACTCTGTAACTTAAAAAAAGAGAAGAAAAAAGAAAACCAACTCTACAATGGAAAGGGAAAATGACTACAATAATAGTCAAGATGATTCCCCTGCGTGGAATAGCCTTCCTTCTAACTGCATCTCTTAACCGAAGTTTTTCTTTTGCCAAGCACTATTTAAAAGTATACATCCTTCTTCAAGGCCCTAACATGCACAGAATCGATAAACTCTGGGTGGTACAGCAGAGAGCGCACACCCTACAGAGGATAACTTGCTAACTCTAGTCGCAGACAAAGAGCGGGTTGTCCCCTTCCCGGCAGCCTCAGCGGCCTGCAAGGAACCTCCACCCTCACCGTCATCTGTGGCCTCAGTCGGGCCTTCCGTCTCCTCCACCTCGCTGTAGCTGTCCTCGTCGTTCTCGCCCTCCACCTGTGTCTCGGCCAGGCCCATCGCCTCGCGGGTGAAGCCCAGGTCCTGAAGGGCGGTGACATTCGTCATACTCGAGGCCTGCAGGCCCGCCAGGAGCAGCCAGCCCACGGTCAGCAGCAGCCCAGGTGAGCAACCCACACCTCCGGGGCTCATGGTTCCAGCCTGACCGACGCCCAGCACACTGCAGCAGTCCCCTTGCCAGTGAGAAGGCGCGTCGCGTCGAGGAGAAAGGCCACACCACAACCACTCCGAACTTCGGGGGCCTGGCCCAGGCAACCATTGACACGTCAGGAGTCGTCACGGGCTTCGCGCTCACGGCTGCACCCGGGCTGCGCATGCTCCCGCAGGCGGGGCGGGCGGGGTGGGGCACCTTTCCCGCCACCTGCGCATGACCACCCCTGGGCGTGGCTGCCGCACGCGTGCGCGTATGCGTGGCTTACGGGTGTGCCCGTGGCATCTGGTTAACTTTATGGTATTATTTCTCTATGTTTGCTCAGCTTTCCTCAAGCGCTATTCCTGTGACTTGGTTTCTCAATTCACTTCTAAAATATCCAACCTGTTAAGTGTCAAGAAAGACTCAGCACAGCCTTATTAAGTGCCCCAAACTGGATCTTAGAACTGCAACAGAGATTTGTCTGTAGAGGATATCCCAGAATACTTTGGTTGTGTGATTTTTAGCACCACTATGAATGCAGCTCAAGGATGTCTGCATCCTTTTAAGATTTTAAGATTTTTGTGTGACATTAACTCTGTGGAAGACTTCTTGAGCTGATTGGGGTGGGGAGAGAATAAGAGAAGAGCTGCTAAACTAATTTGTCCTCGTTCTACCTCTAGGTAGCTGATTTTTGGGTACCATTTATGGTACCTAACTTTCATTGCTGTAACTTCATTCCTTGCTTTTAACGTTGTGTGGTTTCCTCCCTCATCTAGAGATACATTTAAATCCTGAATTCTGTGGCCTTAACATATTAAACATGTCTCTCAGGGTTGATTTGAAAAATACTTGTGGGTACTCAGCGCCATAAATGCCTGCCTGGCAAGCATAAGATCCTGAGTTCGATCCCTGGTACCAAAAAAAGAAAGAAAACAAAAAAGGTACTTCTCCTACAGGTCACTGCCTAAGAAAAAAAGAACAATAAAAAATAAAACATTGTAAGTTCACAAATAAAATCATGTAGGGTCATTTTGACAAATGCTACATTAATCTACATATTGATTTATACTTAATGGTCTGTTCTTTCACCAAAAAAAGAGTTAACATCTTTTACTAAGATAGAATTGGACTAAAAGCAAGAATGCCATCAAATACTACATGGACATTTTCACTTGAATCCTAGAAAATATTAGGGCTTAGGTATAACTTCCCACTGCCTTATTCAGTATCAGTATAGTATATCAAATTATGTCATATCAATAAGCGAAACTGAAGTAAGTTTGTTTTGTGGGTGATGTAAACTTTTAGGACTAATTAATTCACACTTCTTCAGGAATAGAATCGTAGACTTAGAAGCTTAGACATCTTTTATATGTTCCTAATCCCTCATTCTTGAGGATATTAGGAATTAGAGAGATTAAATGACAAGCCCAAGATCATCCAGCAAATGATTTGAAAAGTGGGAGTTCACAACCATATGTCCCAAATGCTCATGCAATGATTTGTGGTCCTTATAAAAAGTTATTAAAGGTATACTTAGTGTAATGATTCAAAGTTTTGAGCTTAAGCACTGAAGACAAATTAGGGTTGATGTTTTTGTTTTTGTTATTCCTACTTTGATTTCATCTAGTAGTTACAATATGATAGCTTTTTATTACTGCTGTTTTTGAAAAGATGCATATGGTGACGTATGTACTTCAGCATTCTGGCTTTGAATTCCTGTGACGTGTAGGGTGAAGAGTCACACAGTACAAGATGATTTGAAGCTTTAACTCTGGCTTTGGGCCATTTGTCTGTTCCATCTCAGCAGACTAACAGGTAAGCAAGAAACTCTTAGGTTCTTCAGAGCCACTTATTTGTAACACAATTGGATGACCTGAAGCAAAAGCTACTATTTTTATTTAAATTGCTCTTCTTGTCAAAGGGACTTCTATTACTGACAAGGCAAGAACTTCTAAAACTGGTCAGTATTAAAATATGAGACGATATTGGCAAGAAGTCTCTGGGAATATTACATATGAACTAAAATACCCTAAGATACAATAGCACCTGACATGATTATGAGGGTTATTAAAATGGAAATTTAAAGACAGATTTGAACAAAAATGACAGATTTGAGGAGTAAAAGTCTTTTTGACTCATGAGCAAATAAATCATTTCTTAAATGCTGAGAAAAACAAAGAATCATGGTTTCAATATGAACTTTAAAAAGATTTGTAGTATTGTCACAGATAAACTGTTGAGTGTTTTGAAGTCAACTTTAGGATCTACCTTCCTGAAGGTTCCTATTTTGAGCAGAGGAAGTAGCACAGATCCTACATTAATAAACAATTCCAAAGGCAATTCAATTGAGTCTCAAAGAGGAGCTGGAAGGTATAGCTCTGAAATAAGGAATGTTAAATTATGTCTCCAAAAACAACATGTCACTTGTAAAATATTTTATGATTTGTATAACAGTTTGTGTTCTTATATAAGAAAAAGCATATCTGCCCTATAGAAACATACACTCTCTAGCAATGCCAAAAATCAGTGAAAGGCAAAATTTTAACCAGGGTATATGAAGGGTTTGATCCTGTTCTGATATGTGGATAGCAAGGAGCAGGAATCCAACTTCAGTCCTCAATTTTCAGCTCTGGCTCTGCTCCCCTTAGTTTAGTTTGCTAATAGGATAAATTATATTGACTTATGTTGTAATGCTCATAACCCTGTAATCCTGGGAGAAATCCACTAATTACAACATACTACCCTTTTATATATGGACACTTTCATTGGCTATTCTGTTTAGAATTTTTACATCAATATTCATCAAGAGTAGTGGTTTATAGTTTTCCCTTTTGCAGTATCTTTAGGTAGTTTTGGTATCACTGATAGCTGGCCTCATAGATTGAGTTGGTAAATCTTCTATGTGCTTTTTCATAGTCACTTACCACGTAATGAAACAAAATATGCAGCATGCACAATTTAAAGAAGACAGGTTTATTTGCCCTACAGTTTCCAATGGGTTCCTTCCAAAGTTTAGCTGGCTCCAAGGCAGAAATAGAATAGTGAAAGGGCCTGGCAGAGGACAACTACACATCCCATGCAAATCAGAAAGCAGAGAAAGAAAAAAGCCAGAGAGGAGAACATGCCCTTCCGTTTCATGTCCCAGTGGCCCACCTATTCTAACCAGGCTGTGCCTCCTCGCTGCACATTCAGCTCTGAAGTCATCACTCTACTACCCCCATAATCTGGTTACTTTTCAAGCACATGAGACCAGAGAAACATTTTAGATGTAAACCATAATGGCCTTGAAACAGATGTGTCCTTTGTCTCTTTGGATTGAAGACTTCTTTAAATGCCACCTTGGTCAAATTGGTTGTTTGTCAAACCAGCTCATTCCTTGCTGATTTTATGTCTGTTTGTTCCAGCAATTATTGAAAAAAAGGATATTGAAATCTAGTTATAATTGTGGATTTAGTCTTGCTCCTTACAGTTCTATCAGTTTTATGTATTGGGAAGCTGTATTATTAGAGACATACATATTTAAGATTTCTATGTTCTCATGATAAACAACCCCTGTATCTTTTGAAATAATACCCTTTATAATGGTATTTTTCCTCTAAAGGGTATTTTTATATTAAAATGGGAATCCACCTTTCTTTTGATGAATATTAGCTGCGGATAATATTTATGTCCACTATACTTTTAACTTGTAATCTTATGTTCTTAGTAGTCAACGTATTGCTATTTACCAAATTAAACTTTTTGTTTTGAGAAAAGAATGCAAATGTAAGAAAAAGTACAAATTCTTTGTGTCATTTATCTAGTTTCCTCAGTGGTAATATATCCCTACCGAGTATTGAATTTTAATTTTAGCCATTTTGATAAATGTGCCATATATTCTAAATACTAATCCTTTGGTGGGTATGCAGTTTACAAGTATTTCCTCAGGCTATAGCTTCTTTTTTATTCCCTTAACAGGGTCTTTACACAGGCAAAATGTTTTTAATTTTGATGAAGCCCAATTAATCAGTGTTCCTTTGATAATAAAAATGTTGTTAGCATCAAATCCAGTAACTCCTTGCCAAGTCCAAGATCCTGAATAATTACTCCTAAAATTTTCTAGAAGTTTTATGGTTTTACATTTTACATATAAGTCCATCACATACTGTGAGTTAACTTTTGTATAAAATGTGAGGCTTGGATTTTTAACAACATATATCTATTTACTCCATTTAATAAATCAAATTATGTAGGCATCATTGCCAGAGATCAGTTGGCTATATTGATCTGTTTCCGGGTGCTCTGTTTTGTTCCACTCATCTGTTGTATATCCCTGTGCCAGAGCTACACAATCCATGACAAGTACAAAATTAATCTTAAAGTGGAGTAGACTCTTCTTCCATTGTCTTCTTTTTCAAAATTGTCTTTTTAAAGGAATTTAATTCTTTTGCCTTTTATACAGTTTTTTTTAGAATAATCGGTGCGTATCTATAAGAAATCTTCCTGAAATTTTGATAGTTACACTTATTGCATCTTAGTCCTTTTTACTTTCCCTCCATCTGACATTCCTCTCAGCTTCCTCCATTCCTCAATCCCTTCCCAGTCTGCAAGAGATCTTCCTATCATCTGTCTCTTTTTTTTTTTGGTGGAACCAGGGATTGAACTCAGGCTCTTGCACTTGCCAGGGAAGTGCTTATTCCACTGAGCCATCTTCCCGCCCTTCATCTATCTTTTAATGTGCTCTTTAACTTATTTATACTTCAGGTTTCTTGTATAATATTAACTATGAGATATTTATCCTGTGTATGATGTATTTCACTTAGTATTATATTTTCTTTATCCATTTATCTATTAATGTATATATAGGACATTTCCAAGATTTATTTGTTGTATGTAGGCATCATTATCAGATATACAAACAGGAATGCTTGTATCACCATAATATGATACCTTTAAGTCTTTGGGGTATATGCTTAGAAAAGGTAGAGTTGTGTTGAGTACAATTTATATTTTTAGATTTTTTGAGGAATCTCCATTACTGATTTTGATAGTGGTTGTGCTAATCTACACTTCCAGCAACATTGTAAGCTTTTATTTCTCTACAACCTTGCCATCCTTTTGTGTTTTTTGAGTTTCAGATATAGATAGTCATTCTTTCTGGAATAAACTTCTGAGAAGTCCATTTCAACTGCCCATTTTTATTTGCATCTTTTATTTTGGAGAGGTTTGCCAGTTTTTAGTTCTTTTAGATGTAAGTTCACTGTCTGATGAATCACTAGCAAAAAGTTTGCACATTTCTCCTCACACTACTGGTTGTTTCCTCTGCTGTGTGGAGTTTTCTAAGATGCTGTTCTGTTCCCTAAGTGTTGCCTGCACCTGTGTCTTTAATAATCCTACCTGTTTTATCTTTCATCAGATTAAATATTTCTACTTTTACATTTAGATCTTTGTTTCATTTTTATTTTAGCTTAGTGCATGGTGAAAGGTATGGATTTAGATTATATGTTCTGCACGTGGATAACCAGTTTTCTCAGCACCATTTGTTGAAGAGGCTATCATTTCTTTGCACATTTTTTGGCCCCTTTGGTAAAGACTGGATAGTTTAATGTGGTTGGATTTGTTTATGCATCATCTCTTGTGTCCCATTAATCCACTTGTCTGTTTTCTGAGAGAACTTTGCCATGTTTATTACTACAGTTTTTATAATATAACTTGAAACACCTGATTGTGAAGCCTCTTGTTTTGCTTTTGTTACTAAGAACTGCTTGTGTTATTCTGAGTTTCTTGTGGTTCCGCATAAATCTGAGGATTGTTTTCTGTAGCTCTATGATGAATGCTGTTGGCATTTTTATTGGGATTGCATTAAATGTATATATCAGTTTGAGAAGTATGCCTTCTTTTAGTTAAGCATATTGGTACATCTAGATATCCATAATGATTATATTCATTATAGAGAATTTGTACCTGTGCATGATATATCTTGATTTTTTCCCTCTGTTTGTCTACCTTTACTTAAACCCCTCTTCCTTTTCCTATTTACCTGATTTTTTTCCTTTTCTCATTTATTATCTTTTCTCTTGTTTCCTTTCCTTGTCTCTCCTCCCTAGTTACCTTTCCCATTTGAACATTTTCTTATTTCACAATATCTATTATGCATTTTAGTCCATATTTATACTCTTGGTATCTTACACCCAAGAAACTATATGATATTTACACATGTGTGTGTAATTTATTTCACTTAAGAATATGTTCTTGAAGCACATCCATTTACCTAAAAGTGCCTTAAGATTATCCTTCTTTATGACTTAGTAGTACTCCTGTGTATAAAAGAACCTTGTTTTTGACAAGAAGCCAAACACATCCTTTATCCATTTATCAATTGCTGGACATTTGGGGGTATTTCCAAGATTTAGCTATTAAAGTCTGTGCCACATTAACACAGGTGTGCATAAATTACTGTGGTATGCTGCTTTCAATTATTTTGGGAAGATATAAAAGAAGGAAATACCTGAGTCTGATGGGACTTCTAGTCCTAGTTTTATTTAGGCATCTCCATACTGATATCTGCAGCATTTACATCAGTCTCCACTCCCACCGACAGTGGAGAAGGGTTCCTGTTTTCCCACACAGCCACAGCAGCATTGGTTGTTGGTTGATTTCTTGATGATAGCCATTCTTTCTAGAGTGAAATGGAATCTCAATGTCATTGTAATTTACATCTCTTAAATGACCAGTGATATTGAACATTTTTCATATATTTTTGTGCCATTTCTACTTCATTTGAAGTGTCTATTCATTTTAGAGGTCCATTTTTGGATTGTGTCTTTAAATTTGGGGGCTTTGATCTTTAAAAATTCTTTGTATGTTCTTGATAATAGTAATCCTTGTTTAAGGAACAGTTGGCACACATTTTTTTCACACTGTGGGTTGTCTCTTCACTTCAGTGATTTCTCTTGCTGCACAAAAGCTTTTTGTTAAGATGAGAACCCTGTTGTTGATTTTAAAAAGTTCCTATGAAATTGGGGTTTTGATCATCTGGTCTCTGGCTATACTAGTGTCTTCAAGTTCTACCTATTCTCTCTTCCAGCTTTCAGCTTTAGTACTTAGATCTTTCATCCATTTCCATTTTAGTTTTAGTTTAGTGCATGGTAAAAGATATGGGTCTAGTTTTAATCTTTGGCCTGTGGAGAGCCACTTTTTCCAGCACCATTTGTTTAAGAGGCTGTCTTCCAGTAAAACATGTTTGGCTTCTTGTCAAAAATAAGGTGGCTGAGTGTTTTTGTAGTTGTGTCTGTGCTTTTTAATCTGTTCCATTGATTCTCAGGTCTGTTTTTATGCCAGTACCATGTTGATTTTATCACAATAGCTTTATAGGACAGTTTTAAGTCTGGGTTTGTGATGACTCCTGCCTTTCTTTTGTTACCCAGCCTTGCCTTTGTTACTCTAGGTCTATTCTGATTCCAAATGAGTTTTAGGAATATTTTCTTTAGATGGTAGAGGTATACTGTTGAAGTTTTTGATTGGATAGCATTAAATCTGTATAACAGCTGGAAATATGGCTGTTTTTACTATATTGGTTCTTCTTACCTGAGAATAAGTGCTGTCTTTCCACTTCTCTCCTTTTCACAGTACTGTAATTTTCAATGTATGATCTTTACTTCTTTTATTTCCAAGTGAGTCTATTTGCCTATTTGGCTGTCTAGCTAGCTGGCTTTCCTGCTTTCTTTCTCTTTCTGGATGCTATTCTGAAAGGTGTGGTTTCCCTAATTTCCCCCTTAGTGAATTATTGCATATGAATAATACTGATTTTTGAATGTTGATTGTGTATCCAGCTACACTCGTTTAATTACATTTATAAGTCTATTTTTGAGATCTTCCATGTAGAGTACCATGTCATCTGCAAATAATGATACTTTAATTTTTTCCTTTCCTATCTTTATAACTTTTGTTTCTTTCTTTTTTCTAATTGCTTTGGCTAGTGAAATAAAAACAGACCTGAGAATCAATGGAACAGATATATATATTCTATATATTGAATAGAGGTGATGATAGTGTATATCTTTGCTTTGTTCCTAATTTTAGAGCACAGCTTTCAGTTTTTGACCATTTAGTATGATGTTGGCTATTCTTTTTTCATTGATGGCCTTTACCAAATTAAGGTAAAGACCTTCTATTCCCATTTTCTGTAGGTCTGTTTTTTTTTGTTTTGAATTGGTGCTGGACTTTGTCAGATGCTTTTTCTGCCACTATTGAGATGACTGTGTGATTTTTGTCTTTCATTCTGTTAATATGGTATCTTACATTTATTGATTTGTGTCTGTTGAACCATCCCTGCATCTCTGGAATTAATCCCACTTTGTCAGGGGGTATAATCTTCTTGATGGTATGCTACATTGTGTTTGACAGTATCTTTTATTGTTATTTATTTTATTCATTTATTACAATTTTCTTATACTTTGAAGTGTAAAAACAAGAGCAAGAAAAACAAAAACAGACAGAAAAATGGTAGCATATAACAGTACATGTGCTACAGATTCTCAAAACAAGAATATCTGATTAACAATGATAGATATATTTTCTATTTTTATCATCAAATCTGTTGCTCACATTATCAGATATAGTTGTAAAAGATGGAACATGTGATTGACTATTACCACATACTTTTCAGAAAGCTTAAATATTTGTTCTTGTCTTTCATTTTATTACCTTTTTAAAAAATTCATTTTAGAGAGAGTATACTAATAATTAATAAGACATTACAAACAATACATATTTAGAAGACCAAGATGACAGGTATTTCAAGCATGGCTTTAGTATTGCTGTTCTCAATGTAGTTGGCTTAGTTCACAGATATCAGCATGGAGAGTTAGTCAAGGTGAGAATTCTACCCATTAACTGTTATTTATGAAAAGCTGATGAAAATGCTTAGGACAGTTGCCTTTTGCCCCTTATTTCCTATCTTTTCTCCTTTCCCTCTTTTCATTGTTTAATCCTTAAGTTCTGTTACTTTTCATTTCACTGTGTATATTATACCTTTCAGTTTTTATTTCTTCTTTTGAGATCTTACACTAGGGAGACTACGATATTTATACATTGGGTCTGGTTTATTTCACTTATGAGTATAGCCTCAAGTTGCATTCACTCACCTAGAAAGGCTTCAAGTTTGTTTCTTTTTACAGCTGAGCAATACTCTGTTGTATAAAAACACATCTTTTTCATCCATTGCTCAGGTGACAGGCATTTTGGTTATTTCCAGGATTTGGCTATCACAAATTGTGCTGCTATAAACATAGGCACACACATATCACTATGATATGATGTTTTCAGTTCTTTTGGGAAAATTCCCATAAGGGGAATAGCTGGATTGAATGGGATTTCCAGTCCTAGTTTTTTAAGGAGTCTCCACATTGATCTCCATAATGGTTGCACCAGTCTACATGCCCACCAGCAGTGGAGAACAGTTCTTTTTTCCCTGGAGCCTCTCCAGTATTTGTGGATGGTTGATTTCTTTATAGTAACCGGCCTTTCTAGGGTGATACAGTATCTCAACATTATTTTAATTTGCATTTCTCAGATGGTCAGTGATATGGAGCATTTTTTCATGTATTTATTTGTCATTTTTATTTCGTCCTCTAAGAAGTGTGTTCATCTGGAATACCCATTTTTGGATTAGGTCTTTAAATTTTATTTATTTATTTTTTTAATTTTTAATTTTTTTTGAGACAGGGTCTCACTATGCAGTTCAGGCTGGCCTTAAGCTCACTTTGTAGCTCAGGCTGGTCTTGAACTCACAACAATCCTCCTGTCTCAGCCTCCTGAGAGCTGGGATTACAGGCATGAGCCACCAGGCCTGGCTAAGTCTTTAAATTTTAGGCTCTACTGTTTTTCAGTTCTTTTTATATTCTAAATAGAAGACATTCTTCTGAGTGATTATTAGTTAAGATTTTTTTCCAAATTTCTGGGTTGTCTTTTCACTCTGTTGGTAATTTCTTTTGACATGCAGAAACTTCTCAATTTTTTTTTTTTTTTTTTTTTTGAAGAACTGGGGATTGAACTCAGGCCCTTGCACTTTCCAGGGAAACACTTATTCTACTGAGCCATCTCCCCAGCCAAAACTTCTCAGTAAAAGGATATCCCAGCTGTTAATGCTTTCAGGTATTTCACATGCAGTTTGACATTTGTTCAAGAAAATTTTGCCTACCCCTACATCTTTAAGAATTCCATTTACTTTCTCTTCTAGTAGATTTAGAGTTTCTGTTTTAATGTCTAGATCTTTAATCCATTTTGATTTTAGTTTATTACATGGTGATAGACCCGGGTCTAGTTTTAGTTTTTAGCATGTGGAGAACCAGTTTTTCCAGCACCATTTGTTAAAGAGGCTATCTTTCTTTTAGTGAATATGTTTGGCCCCTTTGTCAAAATAAGATGGATGACTGTGTTTGTAGTTGTATCTGCATCTTCTAATCTATTCTATTGATTTTTGAGGTCTGGTTTTTTTTTTTTTTTTTGCCAATACCATGCTAATTTTATCACAGTAGCTTTGTAGTATAATTTCAAGTCAGGGATTATAATGGCACCTGCCCTGCCTTTGTTGCCTTAGATTGCTTTTGCTATGCTAGGTCTTTTCTGGTTCCAAATAAATTTTAGTAATGATTTCTCTAGATCATTCAGGTATGTTGGTAGTATTTTGATAGGGATTTGCATTAAATCTGTATAACAAACAACTTTGGGAGTATAACCATTTTCACATTGTTGGTTCTTCCTATCCAGGAGCAAGGAATATCTTTCCATTTTCTTTTTTCCATAATTTTATTGAGAAACAAATAGCAATAAGACAGTTTCAAATCAAATTAGTAGGACAGTTTCAATAATTAATACATTGCATATTGTTTTCTTAGTGGTTATTTGTTGTACAAGATGCAGACGTGATATTCTATTTACAAACACTATTAGAACAGATCCCTCTATTCATTGAATTAAGAGAATGTAGCTGTATATCTATCCAAACTATTTTGAATATACAGATACAAAATGGTCATTCATTTGTATCCCCTTTTTTGTTTAGTTTTGTCAATTAAATATTATAGGTATGTGAATTTAGCAAAATATTCCAAAGTCGTCCAGTAATCAATAAAATTTGGGTTTTCCATATGTCTGGCAAGGTCAGAAGTTGTTGACTTGAATCTTTTATAGCTGAGCATAATAATATAGTGTCTTAGTTACTTTTTACTCATTGCTGGGACAAATGCCCAACACCCAAAATGAAGGAAGGAAAAGTTTATTTAGCTCACAGTTACTGGAAGGTCCATATTCCACTGGCTCAGAGGCAAGCAACAGCAGTTCATGCATCAGAAAACAATGAAGATCAGGGGAGGAACAGGAGCTGTGGCATCCATCAAGCCTCTTTGTTCCTTCTATGCTGACTGTGAGGACCAGCACTCCATGGCAAAGATTGGAGCTCCTCCAGAGTGTTGTGGCTGTGAAGGTCAGTCACCTCTGAAGACTGGGACTTCTCCACGGAAGTGGGACAGGGCAGTAGGAAGCCAGGCAGGGTTTCTGGAAACCTTTCTCAATTCCTGGGCCCTGCCCACCTCCAGGGCAGGGGCCCCCACACTGAGAACTGTCTGAGCTGATTCAGCAGAGTTGACACAATGTATCAGTTAACACATATGGCTTTACTTCTTATACTTCCTTTTTATACTTTTCTGCTAGATGGTTAATAACAAGATAAAGCAAGACCTATGTAACAAGAATTGTAGCTTTTGTATTTGATTAAGGTCAGTCAAATCCCCTCAGGATTTATCCTGAGACCCTATCTGCAGTTTGTAGATCCCTTTGTCCATGTCATCCATGTAGATGTGTCATGTCCATTGCTTGACCAGTTTGCTCTCTGTGAAAGCCTGAGAGAATGTTTTCTCTCCATGTGACTCTCCTTAGGCACACTCTGCATCCTCTATCACTTTCCTCTTTGGCCCCATAATCTCCTTGATCAGAAAATTTGTGACACAACTGAGTTGCATGATGTTACAATATGGATTCTCATATGTCCTGAGTCTTAAAGGTGAGGGCCAAAATGTTGACTGTCCTTGCCGCCCTCCTTTTTCTCTAATTTTTGGTCTGCAAACTTAGGTTGTTAACCTTCCAAAAGAGAAGCTTATTGTTATTACCGTACATCCTAGGCTGTTGAGCTTAACCTCACTATCTGTCTGAATATCAAACATCTTAGGCTTAACATGGAACAGGTATTTTTCATCAAGTATTGATGTGTTAAATTTTAAGCCCCTACAAAATATAACATAAATTCTTTTTTAAAAATTAAAATATACTTTAAAAATAGGAATAAACAATTGTATATGTTTACACATAAGTTTAGAAATCTAACCATATACAGCACTGTAGAAGGACAGTCCCACAACACCCCTTTTCTTGTCTCCTACCTTCATTAATCACCCCCTTTTTAAACAAACATCTACCTGAGAGACAGCACAGCAGCAACTGGCATGTCATGACAAGCAGCACTTATTCAGAAGACCAGAATGACAGACACTCCAAACATAAACCTACTATTACAAATTGCCATCTTCAGTGCAGTTGCTTAGTTTGCAAGTATCAGCATATATAGTCAGGGTGAGAATCCTTCCCATTAACTGCTAGATTCAAAAATCTTCTGAAGATTCTCAGGATCGTTGCCTTAACCATCTTGTACATATAACTGTATAGCATTGCCTCTGTCATGTTTCCTAGCTCATCTTTCCATATTCTGAAATCCTCTTCAATTATTTTTTTCAGAGTACTGTAATTTTCATTGACTAGATCTTTTACTTCTTTAGGTAGATTAATTCCTAAGTATTTCATTTTGTCACAGTGCTATTGAGAAAGGTATTGTTTCTCTAATTTCTTTCTCAGTGTGATTATTCTCTATGTAAAGGAATGCTAATGACTTTTGGATATTGACTTTGTAACCCGCTATTAACTTGTCTATTAATTCTAGGAGCTTTTTGTTGGAATTTTTTGAGTCTTCCAAGTAGAGTATCATGTCATCTGCAAATAATGATAATTTAACTTCTATTTACCAATTCTTATTCCTTTTATTTCTCTCTCTTGTCCAATGGCTCTAGCTAATGATTCCAGAACTATATTGAATAGAAGTGGTGATAGAGGACATCGTCTTGTACCTGATCTGAAAGTGGAAGATTTCAGCTTTTCCCCATTAGAATTATGTTGGCTGCTTGATTATCACAGATGGCTTTTATCAGATTGCGGTAGAAGCCATCTATTCCAATTTTCTGTAGGGCTTTGATCATGAATGAGTGTTGCACTTTATCAAAAGCCTTTTCTGTATCAATTGAGATGATTGTGTGGTTTTATGGATTTGGATCTATGGATATAGTCTATTACATTTATGGATTTGCATATATTGAACCATCCTTGTATACCTGGGATGAATCCTACCTGGTCATGGTACATAATCTTGATGAATTGCTGTATTCTATTTGCTAAGATTTTATTGAGAATTTTGGCATCTATGAGGAAGATTGGCCTCTAGTTCTCTTTTTAGTTTAATCTTTCTCTGATTTAGGGATCAGTATGATATCTGCCTCTTGGAATGATTTTGGGAGTATTGCTTCCTTTTCAATTTCATTGAAGAGTTTGAGAAGTATATGGATCCTATTTTCTGTAAATTTCTTACAGAATTCAGCTGTGAATCCATCAGGACTTAGACTTTTCTTTATCGGTAAAGTTTTTATTACATTTTTTATTTCATTGGTTGATAGTAGGTTATTGAGAGTCCTTACATCTTCTTGATTCAGTTTTGATAATTTGTACCTTTCTAGGAATCTGCCCTTGTTTTCGATTCTGTGAGAGTAAAGATTTTCATAGTAGCTGTTGTCTTCTGAATTTTAATAGGGTCTGTAGTAATTTTGCTCTTTTCATTCCTTATTGCTTGAATTTGAGATTTTTCCTTTCCTCTTTTTGATGAGGTTAGGTAGAGGTTATCAATTTTATTTAATCTTTCAATTAAATTTTTTCAGCCTTTTTATTCATTAATTCTTTGCATTAGTTTCTTCATCTCAGTTGCATTAATTTCTGCTCAAATCTTTATAATTTCCTCCTGTTTTTGAGCTTTTGCCTTAGTTTGTTCTTTTTCTAGAAGCTTGAGGTGCAGCATTAGAGTATTTATTTGTTCCCATTTTTTTCCCTGAAATATGAGTTCATAGCTATAAATTTCTCTCTTGGAACTGCTTTCATTGCATCCCACAAATTCCATTTGGTTGTGCTTGAATTTTTGTTGCACTGTACATATTGGTTAGTTTCATCTGTAACCCACTGGTTCTTGAAGAGGGTGTTATTTAATATCCATGTGTTTATGGGCTCTTCGTGGATTCTTTTGTCATTCACTTCCAGTTTCATTGCACTGTGGTCAGATAATATGCATGGGAAAATTTCTGTTTTCTTGCATAATCTTTGGACTAATATGTGGTCTACTTTAGAAAACATCTCATGTGTGACCAAAATCTCCCATGCAGAACAGCCAAAGCTGTTCCAGCACTTCTCTTGTAGGCAACATTTCTAAACCTTTCCTGTCTCTTCCCACAAGTCATTCCAGAAAAGCTTATAATCCACATAGCCAGGGTTAGCCATAGCAATGACCCTACTTTACTGGTACCAAATTCTGCAAGTAAACCTATGGTAATTTTGGCAAAAGTATTACATGCAGCCAAACCAAAGTATGTCTACTTTAACAGTATTGTCTCTGCCTATCCAGGAATAGAGAATATCTTTCTGTTTTATGATGTCCTCTTCAATCTCTTTCTTTCAAGATACTATAGTTTTTGTTATAGAGATCTTCCACTTTGTGGTTAGTTTAGTCTCTATTTAATTTTTTAACATTATGGTGAATGGGATCATTTTCTTCTTTCTAGGTAGGTTCACTGTCGTTATACAAGATTGCTATTGATTTTCCTGTGTTTATTTTATATCCCCCTGATTTGCTGAATTTATTTATTCTAGAAGTGTTTTATAAAATATTTGTCATCTCCTATATAAAGGATCATGTTATCTACAATAAAGATAATTTGATTTCTTTCTTTCTTATATGTATCTTTTATTTCTTTCTCTTCCCTTATTTTTCTAGCTAAGGTTGTAAGTACTATATTGAACAATACCAATGAAACTAGACACCTTTTTCTTATTCCTGATTTTAGAGCAAAATCTTTCAGTCTTTTCTCATTTGTATGATGTTGGTGGTAGGTCTGTCAGAAATAACTTACATCAGTTTGAGATAAGGCTCTTCTCTACCTATTTTCATCAGGGTTTTCACACTGAATGTTAGTAGTTATTCAGAATCTGTTTCTGCTTCTATTGAGATTATATATAATTTTTGTCCTTGGTTGCATTTATATGATTATTATGTTTCTTGATTCATGTATGTTGAATCATCTCTTCATCTGTATTTTATGAGACCATCTTGATCATAATGTGTGATCAGTGTTATGCTATATATCTAGGTATTTCCCAAAGACTGATGCTCATAAATAGGGCATTTGGGAGCTGACTGGATCATGGAGGTATAATACTCACCAACGTGTTAGACCACTGATGAGTCTATCGTTAAATGGAATGTAGGGGACAAAGCATCTTTTGAAGAGGTGGATCATTGTGGGCATGGCCATGAGCTACATGTCCTTCACTTCTCCTTTGATATATTTCCTTCTCCTTTTTCCTCTCCCTCTCCCATTACTGCTGCCATGTCATGTCATGAGCAGCCTTCCTCTGCCAAGCCTCCTTGAAGTTAGCCACTGTGGACCGAAATCTCTACAAACTGAGCCACAAAAACCTTATCTTCCTTAACTTGTGGGTGTCAGATTTTATTTCTCAGTGAAACTCACTAAGAACAGCTTTTTAATAATTTTGTGCATTCTGTTTTCCAGAATCTTGTTGAGGATTTTTGCATCTATACTCATTAAGGAGATTGTCTTGTAGTTCTTTTTCTATTTTATCTTTTTCTGGCTTTGATATCATGGAAATGCTTGTTTCCAGAAATGAGTTGACAGTGCTGTCTCTATTTCAATTTAATTGAAGAGTTTGAGGAGTATTAGAATTAGATCTTCCCTGAAATTCTGGTTTAATTCTACAGTGAATCCATTGAGTCCTGGGTTTTTCTTTGTTGGTACAGCTTTTATTACTGCTTGTATTTCATGGCCAATTAATTCTCTATTGAAGTTTTTATATCTTCTTTATTCAATTTTGGTAATTTAAATGTGTTTAGGAATTTATTTCTTTTAAGATCTCCAATTTATTGGAATGTAAGTTTTTGAATTAGTTTCTTAAAATCCTCTGTGTTTGGCAATGCTGATTATGAATTTTCATTTCCATTTATTTCTAATTGCATTATATACATTTTTTCTTTTTTTGACAAGTTTGGCTAATGGGTTATTTGTTTTGTTTATTCTTTCAGATAACCAATTGTTTGATTTATTAATCCTTGGTATTTCTTTTCAGTCTTACTTTTACTCATTTCTACTCTGAGTTTTATAATTTCTTTCCCCAATACAAGTATTGAGTTTGGATTCCTCTTATTTTTGTAGGACCCTGAGGTGTAGCAATAGATTCTGTTTCTGTTTTTAATTTGGGATTGCTCACTTATTATAATATGTGCTTTCACAGCTATAAACCTCTTTTTAATACCACTTTCATTGTGTCCTATAGATTTTAGCATGTTTTCCTTTTATTGTCTTTTGATTCTGTAAACTGTGTTTATTTCTTTCCTGACTTCTGTGATCCATTGACCATTTAGTAATGTATCATTTCATATTCATTTGTTTCTATAACTTCTGTGCTTGCTTTTTCTGTTGATTTCTAACTTTATTCCACCATGACCCAGTAGTATCCAGAGGATTGTTTCAGTTCATTTGGATTTATTTTAGCATGCTTTATGACCTGAAATATGGTCTATCTTGGAAAAAGTCCTATGTGCTGATGAGAAAAACATGTATTCTATTGTTGGATGAAACACTCTGTCAAGATCTATTAAATCTTTAGAAGTGTGGTTTAACTCTGAGATTTGTTAATTTTTGTCTGGTTGACCTGTCTAATTGTGAAAGCAAAATGTTGAAGTTCTGTGGAATAGTGGTATTAGTCTCTAGAGTCCCTGTATGTACAGAAGTTTTTGTTTTACACAGTTGAGTGCCAATATTTGGTATGTAGATATTTATAATTATTATCCTTTCCTGTTGAATTGTTCCCTTTATAAGTGTGTAGCAGCCATCTTTGCCTTTTTTGAACAGTTTTGACTTGAAGTCCACTGTGTCTGAAAACAGAATAGCTTCTGCTTGCTTTTGGGCTCTGGTGGCATGGAGTATCATTTTCCATTCCTTACTTTTGGATAAGGAATGTCTCCTATAGGCAATATGCAATTGCATTTTAGATTTTTATATAGTTTGCTTGGCTGTGTCTTCTGATTGTGGAGTTCAGACAATTAACATTGGGAGTTATTATTGCAAGGTGTTTACTGAAGCCTACCATTGTGTTATTTTTCCAGTACTGTTTCCTTCATTTGTTTAACTACTCTCCCACTTAGATGTATACTTTCCTTGGGCCATTTGGTGCTGGTGGCCTCCATATCTATAGTATTTTTTGAGTATATTTTGCAATGCTTACTTAGTATATCTCTTTAGGATTTTTTCATCATGGAAAGTCTTCACTTCTCTGCCAGTTTTATAGACTAATTTTTCTGGATATGGAAGTCTGAGTTGACAGTTGTTTCTTTCATTTACTTTCTTTTTTTTTGACATTTAGTACAGGGTCCACAGGGCCTCACTGTGTAGACTGAACTCCTGCCAGTTCTCTTGTTTGCAGCTCCCCAAGCCCTGGGATTACAGGTGCATGCCACCACACTCAGTCTCAATCATATCTCACAGAGAAAAACGGAACTTCAATAATGTTAATGATACAAAGACTGATCAAATGTTAGCAGACAGTAAAAAACCAATTAATTACAAAAAGAAGCCACTATTAGCAATGAGAAAGAAAATCATCAATAATAATAATAGAGTCGGAGACAAGCCAGATATTGACATACTATAAAAACCAATAGAAACCACACTACGCTACCATTTTCAATGGAAAAGAGACCTACAGTAATAATATAGACACAAAGAAAAATCAAATATTGATACATATACAGAAGAAAGATAGCCTTTTCAACAAATGATGCTAGAAAACTGGCTATCTACATGTAGAATATAGAATCTAGCCTTATAACCATATACTAAACAGTGAAGATATGTTAAAATAGTAACCTTTAATCTACTAGAAAATAAAATATGAAAAATCCTTGAAGACATGATATAGACAAGGGCTTTCTGATCAGAACCCCATTACACAAGAAATAACATCCAAAATCAACAGATGGAATTATACAAATTAAAAAGCCATTTCACAGCAAAAGAAATGCCCAACACTGTGAAGAATGTGAAAAATGGGTGCAAGAATGTGCAAAATGAATAATTCCAACAAATGTTGAAAGCATTAGCATCAGTTCTACATTGTCTCTTTCAGAAAACAAGGAGGAATACTTCCTAATTCATTCTAAGGGGTCACTTCTCTCTGACATCCAAACAGATGCAGCAGTGCAAAACAGGTGTGCAGCTACAGAATATGTCAAAGTTTTGCCAGCTATTCCTTGGAGGACTAATAGGCATTATAATATATAAATAACTCCAAAAAATCAGACCTGCTTGAATAAATGACCCACTCAAAACCGGACAGCTGAGGGCCAGGGAGATGGCTCAGGGAATAAGGATTTGCCTGGCAAGCACAAGGGCCTGAATTCAATCCCGGTTCCGAAAAAAAAAAAAGCACAGCTGAATCAGACACATTTCAGAAGACTTATAAATACCCAATAAATACATGAAATGCTCCACGTTCCCATTATAGAACTTCCAATTTAAAAAAAAAACACTGAGATTCCATCTTACGAGGAAGGAATGGTGACACTAAGCCATTCTGGGAGAGTGTAGAGTAAAAAAAACCTCTACATTATTGATAGAAATGTAAACCAGCATAACCATTATGAAAATAAGTATTTTTCAACAAACTAAAATTAAAAAATTCATTTCACCCAACTATTACCCTACTAGGTTGTGTTCCCAAAAGGGGTAAAGACAACATATTACAGTAATGCATGCACACCAGCGTTTGTAGGTGCACACTTCATACAACTAAATTTTGCAATTGTGTTTATATGTCGATCAACAGATGAACAGATAAAGAAAGGGTATAGAATGGAGTACTATTCTACCATAAATAAAGATCAACTTTAGGTATTTTCAGGAACATGGATGCACCTATAGACCTTATTAAGTGAAATAAATAAGACACAGCATAAATATTGCAATGGTTCTCTTCTTTGAGAACCATAAAATATAAATAAATAGCAAAAATAGAGTTAGGAAATAGAGAAATAGATCATTTGCAAAGGTTTGGAAAGGAGCCAAGAAGGAAGGACGATGAAGAGTCAGAGAAGGGAGTGAATCAAGAATTAAAATGTGTTGTGCATGTGTGTGTACCAACTCCTCACACACACAAAAAAAACCACAATCATTATGTACTGCAGACATATACTAATAAAAATTTTGTTTTAAAACAAGTTCTTGTATTCCAGGTGCCTGGATTCCAGGTCCTGGAGAGGCTGTGATAATTTCTCCCCCTTAGGATTTTATAGTCACACAATCACGTCACATGCAAATGCAGGTACTTTAGTTCTCCTTTCCCAGTGTGTATGCATTTTATTTTTCTTTCTTTGCACTGGACAGAACTTCCAGTACTAGGCTGATCAAGAGTAGTGTGAGCAGACGTGTGCGCCTTATTCCTGACCCTGGAAAAAAAGAGGAGTCTTTGACCATTAAGTATTGTATTACTTGCACACCTTGGTGGCTGCTCTTTAGCATATTGCTGTCTCTTCTGCATGTCCTTATCATGAATAGGTGTTGACTTTTGTTAAATGCTGTTTTGGCATCAAATGATACAATTGTGAATTTTTCATCCCTAGCCATGAATATAATGTTTTACATAGATTTTTTTAATATTCCACTAGCCTTGCAATTCTGAAAGAAACCTCATTTGACTCCAGTGTATAATACCTATTTCATATTGCTGACTTTTATTTGGTAGCATTCTGCCAAGGATTTTAAAATTTACATTCATGAGGGTTATTGTCTGTAGTTTTGTTTTTTCATTTGTTTTGTACTGCCTGCGTCTGTTTAGGTGTCACTGAAAAGTGGCCTCTTTGAGTGGGAAGTATTCCTCTTCTCTGTTTTCTGAAAAGGATAATGTAAAGCTGATGTAAATTTTTTCACCATTCAGTAGAATTTCCCAATTAAATCACTGGGCCTGAACAGGTCTTCTGGGAAACATTTTAAGTTACAAAATAAATTTCCTGAATAAGGGGCCAGGGAGATAGTTCAGTGGAATAAGTGCTTCCCTGGCAAGCGCAAGGTCCTGAGTTCAATCCATGGTTCTGCAAAAAAAAAAAAGAAAGAAAATTCCTGAATAATCATAAGGCGATTGCTAGGCAGCTTGTGTTCATTTATGTTGTTTGAGAAACTGGTCCATTTTGTTTGTTAATTTTATGAGTATAGTTGTAGTGTTACTTTATTATCTTTTGATAACTATAGTATCTGTGATGACATCTCACCTTATATTCATAATTTATATGTTCCTATTTTTCTTTCTTGGCCTTGTAAGAATTTTGTCAATATTCTTTTCAAAGAGCTTTTGTTTCATTGATTTTCTCTAATTTTTTTGAGTTTTATTCTTATCTTTATTATTGGCTATTTTTTGTATGTTTTGGGTTTGTTTTGTTCCTCTTTATGTCCTGAAGGTGGGAGCTTATATTCTTGATTTGTAACTTTCTCTTTTTCCTGTTGCAAGCATTTAATGCTATAAATATGATTCCCACCATTCTTGTGCCTCTTAAATTTTGTTATATTATGTTTTCATACTTATTTAATGCAAATTTTCTTTTTAACTTTGAGAATTCCTATTGGAACTATTCATCAGTGTATGTAGTTTCCATGTGCATTGAGATTGTCCTATAATTTCTTTGTTATTGAGTTCTAGCTTGATTCTATCATATATGATTTTAATTATTTTTAAGTTTGCTGAAGTTTGTTTTGTGTCTCAGAATATAATCTATCTTTGCATATATTCCATTTATACTTGGATATAATCTGTACTCTGCTGTTTTGGGGTGCATGCTTAATAAATATCAACCAGTTTCTATTGGTTGATGGTACTGTTAAATTATTCAATATTAACTTTTTCTCTTTTGTATAGTTTTATATTACCTGAGAATAGTGTTGAAATCTCAGTTGTAATTTTACATTGTCTGTTCCTTAATTCAGTTCTGTAAGTTTGTGCATCATAAATTTTGTATCTCTGGTGGTTTCTAAAATAAATCACTGTATTTAATTTATTGATTGCAAACTGTCATTCTTTTTTTCTGACTTGCTTTGTTTTTTGAGGAAAAAAATAGGATAAGTTGTTATCCATGACAGATAAAAACTAGTTCCTTCCACTCCACTCTTGACCTAAGCTAAAGTCTGAAAATGAGTTTTATGAGATGTGACTCTTCCCTGTACTTCTATTTCATAAATGAAAAATCTAGGAAATTCAGACCTTCTGAAAGCTTCAATTAAATATCATGCAGAAGGACTTAGTCTAACTTTGTGTGTGGTTCAGTGATGAGGTGAGATGTTCACCTGGAACATCTGGAACTTTCTTTTAAAGTCCAGGCTTTGCCCCTGCTCTGTGTTCACCTTTCCTACATCTTCAGTAACACTTTCAATTCAGTGTCTAGAACTATCTGAATGCTTATTATTAATATACACATAGGTATAGTTGTTTCCTTCTAGGATCCAAAAATTTAGGGACAGTTGGCTAATAAGCATCATTAATACCACTGAGAGACTTTCTCAAGAGATAAGTAATATTTGGAAAATATTTGTATTTGCCTTTTTTTATGAAATGAAAGTAGTCTAAATGCTAAGCCTTCTGGACCTGGGAGTGTAGCTCTGTGGTAGTGTAGCTATGCAGCACAAGTGAGGTCTTAGGTACAATCTCCAGCACCAAATAAACAAGCCCTTTTAAAGGTGATAAATTTTATTTGTTAGAGTTATAGAAAAATTGAGCAGAAAGGACATAGCTCACAAATACTGTCAAACACTCTTCCACTCTTTAATGATACAGTTTTCTATAAATTAACATCCTGCATTAGTGGGATACATTTCCTGCAGTTGATCTGTCAATATTGGCATGTTACTATTAACTAAAGTTCAAGGTTTATGAAATATCATAGTTAGAATTCACTCCCTGTGTGGTAAACCTTTGTGGAGTTTTGACAATCACATATCCAACTTTGCAGAATAATTTCATGGCCCTAAAAATTGTATTGATTCTTCTCTCCTGAACTTTTGGCAGCCAGTGTGTTTACTGTCTCCAATTTTGCCTTTTTGTTTTATAAATTTTACCTTTTTCAGAATGTCCTATAGTTGTGATCATATAGGATGTAGTCTTTTGAAATCAGTTTTTTTTAATTTAGAATATCTCCATGTCTTTTCACTATGTAGTAATTTGCTTCCTTTTATTGAATAACATTCTGTTGTAAGGATATATGACAGTTTATTCATCTACATTGGCTGATTTCAAATTTCACCAATTATCTATTAACTACTGTAACCATTTGTGGCAGTTCTTACCTTATTTTAGAAAATAGTAAGGAACACAACTCCCAGATTGTATAAGAAGAGTATGTTTAGTTTTTAAAATATCACTAACCTAGTTTCCAGAGAGGCCATGCAATGTTGCATTTCTACCAACAGCTGTTACTCCGTGTTCTCGCTAGCATCAGGTATTTCTGTTTTGGATTTTTAGGTGTACGATATTTAAGTTTGAAATTCCCCAATGACATGGTGTGGAACCATCTTGACATATGCTTCATTGCTATCTAAAAACATTCTTTGATAAAGTATCTGTTCAGACCTATTATTTATTATTAGTTTGTTTATTTTCTTATTGTTGAGTTTTAAGATTTTTTTGTATTCTTTGGCTACTAGTCCTTTATCAGATATGTGTTTTGGAAATATTTTTCTCTCAGTCTCTGACTTGTGCTATTGTTCTCTCAACTAGTGACTCTTGATGATCACAAGTTTTTAAATTTTAATAAAGCCCAACTTATGGATTTTTTTTCTTTCTTTTAGTGTTGCATTTAAGAAATTATCACCAAGTCCAAGATTGCCCAGATTTTTTTCCTGTTTGATCTTCCATGAGTTGTGTAATTTTGCATTTTATATTTAGGTCTGTCATCGGTTTTGAATTAATTTTTTGAAATGCATAAGTTCTTGGTCTAGATTCACTTCTCTGCATATGCAATTTCTGCTCTCTTTTTTCTGTCTTGCTGAATTACTTTTTTTAAACCAACACCACACTGTCTTGATCACTATAGCTTTATAGAAAATACTAAATAGTGTCATCCTCTGAGTCTGTTATTTTCCCTTAACTATTGTACTTGCTATGCTGAGTTATTTGCTGTTCTGTATAAACTATAGATTCACTTTAACACTATCCACAAAATAATTTGGATGGATTATGATGAAGACTATATCAAATCATAGATAATTTGAGAACTGCCTTGAAAGTATTGAGTCTTCCTATGCTTATAGATGGAATATTTTTCTGTGTTTACATCTTCATTGATTTCTTTCATTAGAATCTTATATATTGTTCTTAAGTTAGATTTTCTACAAATTTTGTTAGAATTATACCTACTTCTTTTTAACACTTGTTAGTGTTAATGTAAATGTCATTGTGTTTTTAAGTTTCAAGTTTTAATTGCTTACATACATGGAAGCAACTTATTTTATATATTAACCTTCTATCCTGTGACTTGGTTGTGACAACTTACTAGTTCTAGCACTGGTTGCTGTTGTTGACTCTTAGACAATCATGTAATCTATGAGAAAAGACAGTTTGATTTCTTTCTTCACTGTCTGTATACTTTTTATTTCTTTCTCTTGTCTTAATGCAACAACAAGACCTTTCCAAATTGTTGTCCAGCGAGAGCGGTAGTAGCAGATATATTTGCCATGTGCCTTTCTCATCATAAGGAGACAGCATCTAGTCTGACATCACGTGTGTACCACAGAAAGGCAGGGGGTTCACAATAGGGGAAAGCAGAGTGCAGGTGTGGATTGAGGGAGTGCTTGGAAGCTTTCCATACTTTCTGCTCAATATTTTCGTAAACCTAAAAGCACTCAAAACTAAAGTGTGATAAAGTTTATCACCCAAAGTTCATCATTCATATTAGGGTTTACTATCAGTGGCATACTGTTTGTGAGTTTGGACAAATGTATAGTAACATGTATCTAGCCTTATTGTTATACAGAATATTTTTCTCTAATCTATAAATTTTTAAAATTAAAATTAAATGTGTTTTTAGCCAATACAGAAAAACATAAAATTATACATTTTAATGGTGGGGTAGTATGAAATTTTGTTATGTAATGTTTAAATTAGGTTACCATATCTATCTCACCAAACATTTATCATTTCTTTATAGCGAAAACAATTAAAATCATTTAAGCTTTTGAAATGTAAAATATGTTATTCTCATCTGTAAGTCATCACACTCTGCAATCACACAGCAGAACGTCTTGTTTTTAACTATAACTTAGAACTCAGTGATGAACTGCTCCGCTTCCCACGGTTCTCCCCCTACAAGTTTTAATTAAAACATTTTGAGAGAGAGGGGAGAGAGCACGAGAGGGAGAGAATATGAACAAACCAAAGGGAAAAAAACAGTAACTCTAATCTTTCCAAACTTCTCCCAGCCTTCATGGTAGGGAGCGAGGCAGTAGTTTCCTCCAACCCTGCTCAGATCGTGGAGCATAGCATCTTAACACATCTGCTGCCCATTGATGGGCTAGACCACAGGACATCTGTGGGAAGCTTTGCTCTAAGAAAAGAGAAAGTGCATTTGAGTTTTAGTTTTAGGTATTTGTCATTGTGGAAAAATCACCAATTGAATGCTAACTAATTAGTAAGTTTGGAAGTAACTATTTGTTACAAGGTAGTGAAATTGGAAACCTGTAAAAATGTGAGTCAAGGGCCAGCCAAATAGCTCAGTCAATTAAAGCACCTGCTTAGGTAGGTGTAAGGGCTGGGAGTTTGATCTTCTGGCCCGCCCTGCCGGCCCTGCCCCCATGGCACACTGAGCTGGCAATTGAGACTGGGCATGGTGGTGTGCACCTGTAATCCCAGCACTAGGGAGCTGTAAACAGGAGGATCACTACGAGTCTGATCTATGCAGTGAGACCCTGTAGACCCTGTCCTAAATAGAAAAAAAAGCGAGTCAAATTATTATATTGCTTTTATAAAAACATCTGTAAATCTTTACATACATGCACATATTATGAACCATTAAATATACTGTACTCAAATCTAGGAATTCCATTATTGACAATTTATGCCATGGAAATGTATTTAATGGATTAAACCATAGTTTAAAATACTATTTCTTCTTTCTTTGTAATAGCAAAACATGGAAAATATCTGAATATCCATGTAGTAGTAGAACAATCAAGTAATATTTGGGCAGCAAATCAATGTAATGTGATGTAACTACTACAAATCACGATTAAGAAGTTTGCAAACACAAGGGTCTGAGTTCAATCCCCAGTTCCGCCAAAAAGAAAAAAAAAAGGCATCTCCTATTTCCCTGAGCTCGCAGAGCTGGCAACCTCTGGCTCAGTATCTGTGGCTTCCAAGGACCTGAGACGAGGTCTATCCTTCATTTAAATAGGGGGCCAGGGAGATGGCTCAGGGGATTAAGTGCTTCCCTGGCGAGTGTAAGGACCTGAGTTCAATCCCTGGTTCTGACAAAAAATAAAAAACTAAAAAAAAAAATATAAAAAATATAAAAACAAAAGAAGTTTGATTATAATTGGAGTTATTGTTGTTAATTATGTTTACAATTAGCTCAACATAGCACTCTCCAAACAGGATAAATACAAAAGCTTCAAACATCACAAACACCACTATCCTCCAGAGCATGGTCCACATGCACCCTTTAGCTTGCCGTGTATGTGTATACAAACCCATCTGCATAAACATTGTGTACAAATGTGCAGAAACTGGTAGGGCTATTGAAACAGGAAGCCACATGATGAAATTTAGGATCTTCTTTTTAATTTTTAAATTTCTATTGTCATTATAATCAATAATTTATCTTTAAATGACGAGCAGTATTTTGCCTCTCCACTCCATCAGTGCTTTAAGAGACTTGAATGATTACGCTTGATTAGTCATCATGCTAGTGCCTATGCCAACAGCAAAACCTGTCAGAATTGAGATCCTTATCCAGATAATTCAGCACCTTGACCATTTTCTTCTCTAACTCCCATATAATCATTTTAAAAAATTATATGCAAATAATTGAAAGATACTCTACCCCAGAACCATTATCTCAACTTACTTGACTGGTTACAATTTATTACAGCAGTACTTCTTAAAATTTATATGCATATGAATCACTTGAAAATCTTGTTAAAGTGCCAACTTTGATTTTAGGGAGGAGAGTAAGATCTTTAATTTCTAATAAGCTCTTAGGCAATGCTGATATTGAGGGGCCAAGGACCACACTTGAGTAAAATATTGAGTAATCTACTTATTTAATAAACACATATACCTCATATACATATAGGCATAAGTATATATGTTGCATATGTGTGATTCATATGTTTATATGTGCATGTGTACGTATACACATATGTAATTATAGGTATGTATCAGGTTGGTCAGTTGTGTCCATCAACATGAAGCATATTCTGGAAAATGCCTAGTATTATACTACATAAACAACTTGACTTTTTTTTAGTTTTCTCATTTTTTTGAAACAAAAATGATACATAGTAGCCAACTTACCTATCATTTCTAGTCTCTTTGAAGATAAAAGAAATGAAATGTTGACTTGATCATGTTTTACTGAGGCTTGACTTGTTTAGCAATAAAAGCAAAATTTGACTGAACATGTTTGAAAAGTATCAGTAAAGCCTACTAATTCTTGCTGATAGAATTGCTACCTGACTGTCTTCTCTCACATGGGCTGTGCTTAAAAAACACTTGTTCTGGCCGGGCGTGGTGGCGCATGCCTGTAATCCCAGCACTCGGAGGCTGAGGCAGGAGGATTGTGGTGAGTTCGAGACCAGCCTGAGCTACAAAGTGAGTTTAAGGTCAGCCTGAACTGCATAGTGAGACCCTGTCTCAAAAAGACAAAAAAAGAAAAAAAAAAAAAAAAAAAAAAAAAAAAAAAAAAAAAAAAAAAAAAAACACTTGTTCACTTAATACCATGTGAGCAAATTCATAACACCTACAGGTACATCTCTGTAATGAAACCAGTGCAGCATTCTCAGCTAATGGTTGAAAATGCTATTTTTTCATAGTGTTCTCAAGTGATAACCTCATTGACTCCAAGTATGATTAAAGTGTTCATTTTTGTGGAAAATCTTAAATCAGGGTGATGTTGTTTCTGTGATATATTGCTTGAATTGGTATCTTCCAGAGTTAGTAACTCAACGATTTTTTATTTTTCAGATACTGCCCTCTGCAAAAATAATATTGAGAGGTTGAAACTCATCTTCAGGGCGTGGGAAAGTATCATCTAAAATACTGCTTTCCCATTTCTTTCTTTGCATAGATAATGCATTGCATCCCCCACTGAATAGGGTTTGTTGCCATAGTGATGTTTTAAGAACATTCTTAGATCAATATTAGAACTACAGAAAGTATCTGAGATATTCTATGCAATTGGCAAATTGAATGCTATACTCCCACCCTCATTTATTTGTTTAACTGTAGAATAAAGATTTGAGCAACTCCTCACAATTGGGCAGTTCTGTTTTGTGAAGAATTAGGCAGCCAATCAACTAACAAGTGCCTTCTGACTGCTTTCCAGCAGAGGACTGTGCTAGGCTCTAAACAGTAGCAAACAGTGTCAAGTGCAGAGACTGTGTGTTTGCCAGTCTAGGAAAAAAAAGTATAGTGGTGAATGCCAGGATCCCAGCTGTCTCTTAAAATGTGTACTCTGATGTTTTCAATGTTATATCTAAGTTTACGTAAGAAAAATTAAATGTCATTTTCTTTTCATTGTCCTATTTAAGTTCCATCACGATTCCCAACCTGCTCAAATAAATATCCCAGCAACCCACACATCCTACACAAAATATGAAAAATAAGTTGCAATTCCTTATTTTATAGAATGCTTAGAAACATTCAGATGGTTTAGAATCAAAAGCTAGAGGGAAAAAGATACTGATTAAATGTCTACCTCTTTCCGTGGCAATGCTCATACAGACATAGACGGTGCTTGTGATGCCAGGTAGGCTTTGTGGCAAGAGAGCCTGTTACCTTTGAGTGCTGTTAGCAGAGCTCCTCGAGTTAGCCTACTAATGAATGGACTTTTGAGGAGCTGGGTAAGCAAGGACCTGAGTCTGTCTTGCTGCCCTGATTCTAGCCATGTCACTCTGAGCAAGTCATCTCACCTTTCCTGAATCTGGTTTCATATGTGTAGATAAGATAGAACTGAATTTTATAGTCAGAGTCTCCATCTTACCTAAAACCCTGTGACTGTGTACAGTGCAAGGGAATAATGGCTCCCTTCAGTTTTCTATGGTCCTTTGCTCCACTTTTATTTTCCTTGCTCATAGGGCACTACTTGCCTCCTCTTTGAAATTGTCATTAAACACTCCGTCAGTCTCAAAAAGATTTAAGTTAGTGTTTTCTAAGTCATTTTTATTATTGAGAATGAATTCAAAGTTTCTGGGAGGCTGAGAGCATGTGTTCATCTTAGATAACTAAGAAATATTTCCAAATAATTAGTCAGGTTGCCTTCCTTTTTGTACATCTATATTTAGAAATAAAATATTGTCCTGCCACACATGGCTTCTGACCATCTGTCCTATGTTGGTTGTTCATTGTGACCTTGATTAAAATTGCATGAAATTAGTCCATTGACCTGTAAAATCAAGAGCTTTTAAAATGCCAACTATTCCCAGTATAAATCATCTTTTGTTTAACTACTAAGAATAATAATTTTAGTTATATGGAAAGTACTTAAAGTGAGGGCTCATGATGTTAGATTATAATTTAAATTTAAACAGTATTTGTCATACAATTAACTGTGCCACTCAGTCAATTTCTGGTTATTTGGATACTAAAAAAGTGCCTTTTGCACAGGTAACTGAAAAACTGAAAATTTACTCTGTGTGTGTGTGTGTGTGTGTGTGTGTGTGTGTGTGTGTGTGTGTTTATTTATGTATTTGGTATAGGGTCTCACTATGCAGCTCAGACTCCTAGTGATCCTTCCCAGTGCTGGGATTACAGGCAGGTGCAACCACACCCAGATTTGGTCACCAGCTCAGTGCACCCTGAGGGCAGGGCTGGTAGGGCATGTGGGACTGGGGATTGAACCCTGCTCCCTGTGCTTGCCAAAGTAGGTGCTTAGTCTGCTGAGCTGTCTCACTGGCCCATTTATTAGTCTGAAAGTTTCACTGGTTTAATCCTTTCTCCCAGTCAATTCTGGTGACTTAGCTTTCCTTTACCAAAATTTATCCTTTTACTTAGAAATACTCTGATACAATATTGTAGGTGAACCCTACATACGTAGACATTGGAAAAGTAATATTACATAGGAAGTATATTCAGGATCTCTCTACTTAAGTGGAAAGAATAACTGTGACAACTTCCATAATTAAGCAGAACTTGGTATGCTGTTCTGGGACCATGAGGCAACATGGTGGAATGAGCAGATAGGAACAGGTGCCCTGCATGAATCACAGTTCTTAAACCTAGTGCCTCAAGCATAGAAATGTGGAGAAAATAGAAATGAAAGATAAAAACACAGGGAGTAGAAATACGGAAGCTAACATTGCATCAGTACTACAGTCAGTGGCCATGTGACAGGGCACAGCCTGCAGGGACTGAATGAGATGGAGCTCTTGGGACTGCTCATGTAGGGCAAGAAATTTACACTGGGATCCATGAGAGCTGGGGACCTAACTGGGCCCTAGTATAAAGGTCAGAGATGCGAAGCAATGCCTCTTACAGAAGTCAGGAGTACCCTACTTGTGTAGGCAAATCTAGAAAAGTCTGTTTCTCTAGGGCTTTGAGTAGGAAAATAGTCACTGGAAATAATAACAAGTTTTGTGATATTTTTGGGCATACAGCTTGAATTTATACTCCCTGTGTTGCGAAAACCAAGAAACACAGACCAAGAAATAAGCCTAAACATTAACCCAGGACCATTGGGACTTGAGGTCCAGAGGAAGAAATTCCCACTGAGGAGTTCCATAAAGATTTCCTAGCTAGGTAGAGCTTGAAGGATAAAGGGAATTAGGGGAGAGCTGTCCCAGTGGAAGCCCACCTATAAAAAAGGTATATGAGTGAAATGAAATGTAAGATTGAACATTTGTAAATGAATAGAATTAGGTAAAAGTGTGATTGAGGAAGTGGATTAAAGAGAAAATTTGGTTAAATTTTTTCACTGTAAAAATGGTGTTTACATTAATTGCAAGTAGCTATAAGGTGACCGAGGCTTGTTCCTTTCTGTTGTATAATGTGCAATGTGAATAATGAATAGTGTGAATGAGTGAAAGGGTTATTTAATACTAGCTAATGTCCTCTGAGCTCTCCTGGGGAAGTTATTGCCTGTCATCAGATAAATAAATCTTTGGTACTACTCCATACAACTTGATATAGACAAAGTCAAATGAGAATCTCAGTTTTCATATAGTTTGGAGCTTGTTTTCAATTTGGGACTCATATTTGTTTGTCTGATGCATCTCACTCAATCATTACCAATCTCTTCTGAATCTGTTCTAGTTGCTGTGGGAGATTACTACCTGTCTTTTGACATTTTCCTGAGGATCTCTCTAAAATATATTTCATATAGCCTTTGTAGTTTATCAAAGAGCTTGAAATTTGAAGAACAGCACACAAAAATTTAATTTTATTAGTATAGATTAGGATTAGGTAAATATAATCTATAAAGAGCCAGGTGGAAGATATTTTAGATTCAATGGACTGCAGAAGCCTTTGTCACATACATATTCTTTTTTTGTTTTTCTTTGCTTTTAGAGCACCTAAATAATGTAAAAAGTAGTGTGAGTTCACAGGCCATGCAAACATACTGGGAACAGATTTAGCAAATAGGCTGTACTTTGCTGAGCCCTGATATTGATTAATTCAAGGAATGTGGCATTTGGGGCACTTAATTACAAATAAGTCTGGCACTAGTATGAAAAAATGACTGAGACCCTGAGGGATGACAGTTGAAATACTGAGACCAGCTGAAGAGAATGTGAAGAACACAAGACTATGCTTGCCTGAACAACCAGAGCATCCATCAAAAGGAAATCATTTTCCAAGTGAAATCATGCTTGCATGACAAACAGCAGAATATCAATCCAAACAGATGTGTAGGAAGCAATGGAGAATCAGAACCATGGAACAGTAGATTATTTAAAACGAATCAGTCAAGAGTCAGAGATGACGTGTAAAGAGCCAAAAATGAAACTTGAAGGAAAACCTTACATCAAAATGAAACAGTGCACTGTTGCTCCATTACCCTTTTGTGTCAAGTCATTGAAGCCTAGTTGCCTACTTGTGGTATAATTACTTAATCATAATTATAAACTGAGGCATAAAATATAATTTTTTTGAGAAAGATGGACAGAGATAAGATAGAGGACATAGAAAAAAAGAAAAGGCAGGAATGTGATGAGTCAACTTGACAGAGCCACAGAATGCCGCTAGAGTTAGTAAAATAATAGTTTTTAGATGTGTTTATGGAGATGTTTCTGGAGGAGGTTAGCATTTGGATTGGTAAACACCCTAACCCTCGCCAGTGTACTTAGGCATCCTTCAATCTGTTAAGAGCCCACTTAGAACATAAAAAGGTGGAGGGTGAATTCTGTCTGTTTGAAGTGGGCATTTGTCTTCTGCTTAGACATTTGCCTTCCTGGCTCTCAGACATTCAGACTTGGACTAGAGCCATTGGTTTTTCTGGCTGTTTGGCTTGCAGATGACAGATTGTGGAACTATTCAGGGTCCATGATTGTGCAAGCCAATACCTTGTAATAAATCTCTACATATCTATTATACCCTGTTGATTCTGGTTCTCTGGAGGGAAAAGAAGGAAAAGGAAACAAAAGGGGGGATGAAAGGAAAACAAAAGAAAAATGTATAGAACCAATATATTATAATATCTACTAAATCTTTAAGTTTAGGGTGACAACTGGTATTCGCATTAATTCCAGAGACTGCTACAAAACATGTATTTTTCTCTATTCTCTGTCTCCCACAAGGATAATAACTCATTGTCTAGAATTAAGCACAGCCATGCCTAACAGCAGAAAAGCTGAGAATGTGTTTTACTTAAGTGTATTATATTATTAGAAAAGGGACAATGATATTAAAGTGGACTGTGATAGTCATTGCTACATTGTCAAGGATGCAGAAAAAACAAGGAATTCTCCAGTGTTGGTAAGAATGTAAAACAACACAACCACTTTGGAGAACAATTTAGTGGATTTTTTTATGAAGTTAACATGCATGAAACAGCACTTCTACTCTTAAGTATTTAACCAAGAAATGAAAACATGTCCATAAAAAAACATGAAATGAATATTCATAATGGTGTTATTCATAATCTCAAACACCTGGAAACAATCCAAATGTCCATCAACAGATGCATGAATAATTAAATTATGGTATACCATCACAATAAAATTCTACAGAGAAAGAAAAGGAGAAGCATATTTAGCAGCATAGATAAATCTCAGAAACATTACACTATATAAAAAAGTAAGAACGATTCTAATTATGCAGTTCTGAAATAGTGAATCTACAGGGACAAACAGTATATCAGCGGTTTGCTCGGATGTGGGAGGAGTTGAAAGGTTCAGTGTAGCAAATAAATTCAAGGGAACTTTGGAGATTTGGGGAAAGCTCTGTATCTTGACTGTAGTGGTAATTACACAGGTATATCAATTAGGAGAAACTCATCAAAATATATGTGCTTAATGAATATAGGCGGAACCTGACTAAATTGATTTTAAAAGAACATTAGTGCTACTGGATTGTAATTTCAAGATTAAAGTATATGATGTAAAGGACATTTAAATCTTAGAACATGGTTCATTAATTAACTCATTCATTAAACATATTCATCAAGTACATACTATGTGGTAAAAATTATCCCAAGTGTAATGGATGTTCAAAGGAAGGAATTCCACATCTGCTTGACATGGTTAGGGAAAGTCTTGAGGGAGACTGTCCTGTTGGTCTGTTGATTATGCCCTGAGCAGATTGTAAGTAGCGCATGTGAGCTATAAAGAGATAACCCTGTGGTTGTTTGAGTAATGAGTCAGCCCACGCATACCTGACTTATCACTCTTTAGATGTTGTGCAGAAGAGCATTATCCCAGCCAATGGCCACAGCAGAGACTGGAGATGTGGCCCATGGAGCTGTGGTACTCTGGTATGAGACAACTCAGCAGCCAAGAACAAGTGACTCTTCCTAAATTCCTTGCTCAGGACTGTAGTTTATTTTACTTGAAAAATGAGTGAATCATTAATGATGACCTATTCTTGGTCTCTTCTGTTCTTAATATAAGAGTGTTTTGTTTCCTCCTTTGCAAGTTTGTATCAGCATCTTCTCCCCAGCACCCACATATAGCCTCTTCATTCCCCATTCTGTAGATTGTAGAGCCAATAAATACCATGGATCTGGCTGTTTTGGGGTTTGCCATCTCAGCACTAACAATCCCAGTGCCCCATTTCACTTTTGCTTTGTCTCTGAATTTTTCTCTGCAGCTTTGTGTCATAGCACCAAACAGGACATCAGGGTCTCTGATAAGTCTCACCAAAAAGATGTTTGAGTTGAACCTTAGAGGATAAGTGTCAGATTTTTAAAAGTATGCTAAAAAAAAAAAATACTGTGCCCATACATAGACACATATGGAAAGCATACTGATGAGAAATGACTTAGTGCAATAAAACTTTAGGGTAAATCATAGGCTTTGTGCAAGTTATGTGTGCAGTGTTGAGCGGTCTGCACCTTGTCCTACATGCACTGAACAACCAAGGCAAGACAAAGTGAAAGAGTGATGTGGTGGGACAAAAGATGAAGGGATAAGAGGAGAATAAATCTGAAATGAGGTTCAATATGGTTGACTGATTAAAATACTAGTTATTAGTAAGGGCCTTAACAAGAACAAATCAATTTCCCAGAGCCTGCAGGGCTCAACATGGCCTGCCCACTGCCTGTTTTTCATTCCTTTTGCCCTGAACTCCTGCTGTACTTCTTTCTTCTCCACAGTTTCCACCTCTCCCTAACATTCCCATTTTTATTTCTGCCTTGGGACTTCACATTCATTTTTACCTTTGCTTTGTTCTCTGATCTCTCCTTCTCATTATCATAGTCTTCACTCAAATATTACCTGCCTTTCACTGGAAGCCTTTTCCTGGATTTCTGTTCTAATGTTTCCATCTTTATGGTTTGCTCTTCATTATTTCTACTGAATTCTCTTCCTTCTCTCAAGAACGACGAAGGATCTGAGCTTTTATCCTACTTGCATACAAAAAAAAATTTACTTAGAGGGTAGTCTTACAGATGGTGAGAGAAGACACAAAACTTTTGGGTCAAGGAAAAAGAACTTTATTACCTAGAACACAAAACAAACATGACCTTCATGTTTATGTCAGAGCTAGACAGAAAATTTAAGAGAATGTTCTTAATAGTTATGTCAGAAGGGAAGTCTGAAATTCCAAGATGGATACCTAAGGTGGAGGCTGCAGCTCTATTAGATTCCATTCAACAAAATCACTAGTCACTGACCTTCTAGTCCAATTCTTATTGTTAGGGGGTATTTTTGAGCCTCCTTTTACAGGGTGCTGATTAGAAGTTAGTATATGTGAAGAACCAAGTAAAATGCCCAAATAAGGAACATACTATCTCTAGTATTATAAATTTACTATAAAGAACAGGGCCTTTATTGGTGTTATCTAGAGACAGTTGTTATCGCTTATCTAATGGAGGGAATGAACATTGTGAGTCCATCCCATGGTCAAAAGATCTGTTCAGCAGGCAGGTCCCTGATTTTGGCCAAAGTTTGTCAGCCACCCCTGCTAGGAAGCACATGATATAATACATGGTCAAGACTACTGAGACTCAGGCTTCTGATTTTCTAACTTGTGTAAAGTGAATTTTTTTTAATCAGAGTGTAGAGGCATTAATGCTAAGTTAAGGTTCACTCACTAGTGACAAATACCAGGGTGGTTTATCCTAATAACACTTCTGTGTATGAGGCTCTTCCTAATTAGGAGAATCCCTTCTGGTGACTTATGAGACAGAAATATGTGGGCATAAAATATCTCATACAAAGAAGCAACAAGAACAGTCCATCGAATTGGCCCAAAGGGGCTCATTCAGAAGTCATCTTAGCTTCTTTTTCTAATGTATATTCAGCCTAATCCCTGTCAGCTGAGGCTTCCTGAGTTGGCTGTTAATACACAATAGGACTTAAACATTCATAACCCATACGTCCACAGAGTTTTCTAACCAAATTAGATGAGTGTATATGGCCTGTAGCCACCTTTGGTGAAAAGGGGGAAGGCTTGGTCCTGCCCCATCATCTTTAAGGCTGCTGGACTCAAGGTTTATGATGTGACAGAGGAGTCAGATGGGTGCAGATCCAGAGTGTGATCCCGTACTAGTGATGGAGGTTTTCCATTTACCCTAAATTTCAAGCTGTCACCTGTGCAGTATAAACAAATGAACTTCCAATGCCTTTAATCTCTCTAAATTGCTGTATCTTCATTGCTGAGATCATTTCTGTGAGCATCAGGGATTTGTTGTCCCAGTAGCTGCAGTCATGTGGCCTTTCACTTCCGATGTCATTGTAACTCTTTTCTTATTTCTACTTAGAGATAGTTGAGCAACAATCAAAGCACTGTTCTGGTGGTCTGTCTTATCTCTATGATCCATTTACTAGCCTTTAAACAAGTATTAATAGGCAGGTCAGTAGAGACTCATACTAAACTCCCTACACACTTTGTTATCACCCATTGAGTAAGAGCATTACTTCTGGGCTGTAGGGTGACCTTTTGTATTCCTGGCCCTGACCAATATGGTGATTATCCTTTTTGTCCCTAAAAGCTTCATCACTATCAGCATCTTGTCACCAAAAACTGTTAAGAACTATAGAAGACCTGATACTTTACCCTACTTGCAAACTAACAAGTTACTTTGCTATGATCTCAATAATGTAGGCAGACAACATAAGCTTCCTGGTTCAGAGACAACACCGAAACATCATTAGCTTCACGTCTGTGTTGTTTTTTTGCCCCTCAAAACCAGCAGGAGCAGTGTGGAAGAGTCTAAGCGAATGCTGTGGACACAATGGACTGTGCTACAGCAGAGAAACCATGAGCTTGAGAAAACCAAATCCTTTTACTAGTTAGTAAGCAAACCTGTGCTTCAGGAGGGAATGCTGTGTCTTCCAGGGCTGTTTTCTACTCAAATATCCTTGCAAAGATGATTCAAAGCAAAGTGTCAATTCATGCCTCTTCCTACAAGACATGTAGAAATAGAGAATTGCCTCTAACCACTCTGCTTCTCTATTTGATAGTCACCTATTTGTTTATTTTTGCATTGCAAAATTTTTGCATACCAAAGATCTCTAAGAGCAGAGACATTCTCTGTTTTGGTATGTGCTTTTCCTATACCATCTAAAATAGCACCTGACACAGGCAGTAGTAGAAGCTCAGTAAATACTGTATTTGTTAACAAATCTTACAATCCAACTTTATTTCAACATTCAGATTAGTGACCTGTCTTAAGGGAAGTTATAGATTCTATAATTGGAATTTAATGTATAGGCCCCTGGGCTTTGATAATATTTTTATTTAGCATGGCACTTATAATTGAATTTTTTGTTGTAGTTCATTTTATTCATGTTTAGAGTCATGTTTTCAATCTGACTACATTGAAAGAACCTTGAAGATAAAGTTGGATCATATTTATAGACCTAAGATAAAGTAAGAGAAGAATCTGGGGGCACTCACTCTTAAATTTATGCAAGTGCACCCTAAGTACTCTGCTTCTTCACGGTAGGGTAGACTGACCTTTTTTATTTAACTTTGTGTTCTCAGAACCCACTGAAGTTGCTCTCATCTAACAGAAGTTCTGCTGATGTTCTGTCCTGTTACAGTGTCTAAAACCCTTTTGCTTTGTAACTACCATCTGCCTTTTGCCCTTTCAGAGGCATGTTCTCCCATTGTCTGTCCTGCCTTGTGCCGAGGGAGGCTGGCCTCTACAAACTGTGTGAAGAGGCACTGTTTAGTCAGCAGGGAATCCCAGAGTGAGCTGAGAGGGCAAAATGAGAATGAATTCAGGGCTTGTCCTGCGCCTCTCCTTACAAGTAAAGCACTGTGGATTATTATATCCCCTGACAAAGATGGCCCCTGTAGGCTGGTTGTCTTGTTGACACAGTTACTCTCTTCAGGTGCCGATAATGCACCCACCCCTTTTTTCTAGTTAAGATGGACAATGCCTGAGAAAAATTAGAGATATAAAATACACCGCTTAATTTCTTTACGTCAAAGATATCATTTTAAGAGAACACTTGGCAAAAATATATGGCATTTTATTAATTGCAACCAAATGAATTTAATTTCACTGGATTGGGATACCATTTTTAAAATTTATGAAGCCAAAGGGGAACTCGTACAGACTAGGGAGACCAATGATGTCAGCTGATGGGTGCTAGAAGGTAGAGATATTCTTATAATTCACCTTTATGTCATTGATAAGTTAATAACAAATCTATATATCAAATGAAAAGGCTCAATTACATGAGTTCATAGGCTACTAGATGGACTCCAAGAATTACTATACTAGGAAAACTTAAAGAGTCTAAATGCTAAAAGGAATCTAATCAAAAGAAATCTTAATTATTTTAATGATCAGCAGTATAAACATGAATACTCTTAATACAAAATGGCATGAATGGTTCTGGCTAGTAAAAGGAGGCCTTTAATTGAATCAGAAAGGGTTAAGGTTGATATACTATTTCTTCTAGGAAATTCAATTACCAGGAAGCAGAAGAGTAAATTGATTAATAGGTGGTTTTAACAATGGCTTAATGCTTTGGTCTCTACAAATAAAGAGAGGGGTGATGGAAAGCTTAACTAAATTTATAACAACAAACCCTGAGAATTTTGAATAATAACAGGAAAATTATTTTGATGTGAGGCTTATATGTTACACTGGATTCTGTCTCTTAATAGAGGCTTTTAAAAAAATCTTCAAATAGAGACAGTCAGTTCCTTAACCCTTTCTTCTGTGCAAGTAATTATCTTCAGAAAGAACATGATTGCCTCCTAAATTTTACGTTTGTTTGTAAGACACAGTACAGAATTGAGTAATTATGCAGATAATTGAATTCCTGTGCTGTTCTCTTTCTGCAGAGTCCAAATAATTGATGCAAAGATGAATAATCCAGATTCATTATCTCATTGCTGGCCTTTACTAATTGCAAATTAAAATTCAACCAACGTTTATTGAAGGGCAGCTGACTCCAAGGTTTTTCACAGGCTGTCTCAGTTACTCTTCCCAATACCTTTGTCTCTGGAAGGGAAATCTCTGGCTCAGGTTTGTAACTTGCTGCGGATTTGACTCTACACCCCCTAACTGTAGGTCACGCAAAGTTCTCTTTAAACTTTGTAGATTAAATAAATGAGAAATGTGTGTAAAGTGTATGTGAAAGCCAAAAACTCTAGGTAGATGCCACCACCACATGAACGTCTGCTCCTCCAGAGTCCCTGATGAACATATGAAGCATGTGGCTACTCACCCCCGGAGAGGGGCAGGAGAAAGTTTGCATGGCTATGGCTTTGTTTGCTTCCCTAGCTACCTGGTCCTTTCTCAAGACACTGTTTGCTTTTCTTACTTGATTTTTGAAAGCTAGAGAAAATATTGTGACACTAAATGGTCACCATTTAAAAGGGATTCTAAGGAATACAAAAAAGCTCTTTTGGAAGCCCACATTTCCCTTTGCCAGCATTACAGATAATAATTTTATTTATATATATATATATATAACATCAAACCTCTGAAAGGGAACAAACAATTTAAAATTCCAGTGCCTAAAGAAAAATAATTATCTAGAGAGATAATTCCTCAGCACAGGCCGTTGCTTATTCACAGAGAAAAGAATGCATATAATTGAAAATGTACAAGAAAACTGAAAGAAGCAGGAGGTGGAGAGAGCCAGAACAGAATAGCTGTTGTCTAGAAAAGAGCAGATGGTCCTCGGTTGGTAAGAATACCAATCACATTCCAGTCGTGTGTGACTTAGTAGAGCCGAAATAAATGACACATTGGTCCAGAAAAAAAAAAAAAAGGCTGTTGCAAGTCTAAGCTGGCCTGAGAAAGGAGGAGCTAAGAATGTGTTCAAGGCCCCATTTTCCCTTGGGTCTCACTTTGCATCTCAGACCTCCTTGGGTCTCACTTTGCATCTCAAACCAGCTTCCCAGCCTCCTGCAACAAGGAAATGAACATAGAACTGCGCTCAGTGACCCAGCTGAAAGCTGCCCCAGCAAGTACCCAGGAGAAACCAACATTGTAAGAAGCCCATCTTAGCCGGGCGTGGTGGCACATGCCTGTAGTACCAGCACTCGGCAGGCTGAGGCAGGAGAATTGTTGTGAGCTCAAGACCAGCCTGAGCTACAAAGTGAGCTTAAGGCCAGCCTGAACTGCATAGTGAGACCCTGTCTCAAAAAGACAAAAAGAAAATTTAAAAAAAAGAAGCCCGTCTACCCAGAATCATAATGAGGTTTCTCCCATTTCCTCTCCTGCCTTCCTCCTTACCTGTCCCATTCCATAAGTTTTATCAGAAATAGTCTTGAGTAAAAACTACACTTTCATTTTTTTTGACCAAGAAATAAGTAGAGCAAAAACTTGGAAAGAACAAGTCACCAACAGGTAAACCTGTTAGAAGTGAGAAAGCTTCTAAGTTTATTCATTCATTCTACAGTTGTTTTCCAGACACTGTGTCAGGTGCTGGAGATTTAGAATGATGTGATCTGATTTTCAACCTGAATGAGGGGAAAAGATAGCCCATATGTTGCACTTAGAGTACCTACTAAGTAGGAGGGCCACTATAGGACAAACAGAAGTTTTATAGCTTTATTATTTAAAATGTACCATTTCATTACTTGATGACAGTCTTGTGAGCAAATGGGTTGAAAATTCAAATTGGGTCTAACCACAGTGCTGCCTGCAACCCTGTCCCTATGACTGTACATTTACTTCTGTACAAACTGAAAGTGGCTTTGTTGTGTGGATAGTTTAAAGGAGTGTGAGCAGTATTCATTTTACAGCAAAGAGGTCCTTTACACCATGGCAGTTTCCTAATAAGCAAGCCTTGACTCAATTGTCACTTGTCCCAGCTTCTTACTAAGTCCCTTGAAATGTAGTAAACTTCTCTCTTTCTTCACTTACGAAGAGGACTCAAATCAAATAAATAAAATGTAGAAAACATTTAACACTGAATTATTCTAATTTGTATCATATGTCAGAGAAAACAGTCTAGGAGATGGGCAGGTTTTCTCTTTAGTTAAACTTGCAAGAGTCCTTTAAGTAGCTACTCCGGAGTACGGAGATTCTCCTTCCTTTTCCTACATAGTTCCTCTTTTAGTTAAGCTTTGACACTGGAGAATAAGCCCCATTAAGGGCTTATTTCCAGTGTTGGCTCATGCTTCCCTAGAGGGAGTGGCCCTTGGGATAGGAGGGAAGCAGGAGGGAGAGTCTTGTTCAGCTCTTTCTCTGGGAAACTTCATCGTGCTGCCTGGACAGCAAGCGTGGCAAATAAGGGTATTCCCCTGCCTGTTCATCACCTTTTCATTCTACTCTCTTAGGCTTGCAAAAAAAAGTCACAAAAGGTCACCAAGCGCATAATCCATCATGGTGTTTTGACAGAATACCCTTAGCCCTGCTGAGAGAAGACACCAGGTCATTAAAGGCTTTCAACACAGACAAGGAAGAAACAGATTATATATGAGCCAAATTACTTTTCTCTTGCCATGAGGGATATTAACATGGAAATGGATGTCCTAGAGATGTTGCAGAATCGTCCTGTCTGGACACCTTGACCAAGAGAAACAGCCCTGCCTGTCTATATAGAGGGGCAGGAAGAGCCTGGGAGTGAATTGCATGACTCCCTGCCTTGCTTCCAGCTTTAGACTCCTGTGAAACTTCTAAACATTGTTCACAAAGTGCTTTCTGCAAAGCATTAGATATGAAGGGAAACAAACTGTCAATCGCTTACCTACACTTAGATCAGCTTTAAGTATAAGTCAATTGTTGTTGAGTGATAACATTACTGGGCACTGCCTAATGAAGAGAAATTGTTAGATATCTATCCACTCCCTGTAGGCTTTCATAACTAGGGGGATCAGTTACCAGAAAGCCTGATGGGGAAAATAAAGTTAAGGGATTTAAAAACAAGAAGAAAGTTTTCTTTAGTCAGTGACCCCATTTTATCTCCTAAACAATAACTCTAAACGTCTCTATTGCCTTAAGTGAGAATGGGAATTGGATTCCTACTTCCCATTGATTAATCACACCGAGAGACAAATCATCCAAGAAACCAATTGAATTAAAAGGCTTCTTTTGTTGCTGAACAAGATAAATAAAACCTGGGAGCAATCCTGTAACACAGATAGTTATGACTCATTTGTGAATATTCAGCACAAAATGATCCCAAAAATACAGCAAGAAGTGACAGCTATCATTATTGTCAACATTATTAGTTGCTATTATCACCACATTTTATTAAAAGTTCATTATTAAAAAAAATGTGCCACAGTGAAACTTATCTCAAGAACTTAAAGTATAAACTGGAAACAAAAGAAAAACTCAAAGCTCCTATGATTGTGTTAAAGTTCTTTGATACATTCTGCTAACTTAATTTTTTGGCTTATAAATACGTAAAAGGTTAAAAAGACTTTTATTTTTTCAGAAAAGGGAGATAAAAAAAAGGGCGCTGCAGCAAAATAAGTAACAGCCTAGTTGATAATAATCTATCACATAATAAAGTAACTTTCAATTAATTTGGTCACAGTTTAATTAAAACCTACGGGTTTTTTATCAGATCCCAAGAAGCTAGTAATTTGCATCTGCATTGCACTTCGAATGCATATTTTGTTCACCTCCATTTGTTATTACCAAGTAATTCAATAATGATTGCTTGGGACTAGGCAAGCTTTGATATTAGTCACAAAATTTATCACCTCACTGTAGAACGACCTTTGCTTGCCTCTTCTTAGGTTTCTCGGATTTGTTTTATTCATGAAGCACTCTTATTCCAGGAGGCCAAATACAGTTACCAGTGGCACAGGCCAGGACCTATCTTCAGATAGTTTCATAAGTTAGTGGCTCTACGAGGGGTTATTGCATTGGATTATGCATTATGGACAGAATATAAGAAAAAAGAAAGCAAACGAGAAAAGCAAGTCATTGCCCTATGCCTTAAGAAGTCTGTGATGTGGCTTAGAAAGGCATGACAGATGTTAGCCTCTCACAAGGATCTCTATCTAGTCTTGCTACTAGTAGCTTCCTAAACACCCTAACTCAGATCTCCTGGTTCCTTTCAGTCTGATCAATCCTCCTAAACCCACCTGGATTCTATAACTCACCTCAGGAAAGCTGAGTTCCAGCTCCACAAGGCCAACATGGAATAACCTTCATTACAGGAGTCTTCTTTGCCAGACTTACCCACAATGTACCACAATAAAGCTGGCTATGGCCATAGCCTCCACCCAGGCCACTGCCTCCTCCTCACCCACTAGCTGGATTCTTCCTGCCCTTCAAACTCAAGTTCTCCTCTTCCACAAAACTTGGCAGAAAAATCATAGCTCTAAGCCATCTTTTCTTTTCCAATTCATAGGTCTGTGCTTTGACAATGATTTCATTTAACCACCTTCCAAGTTAAAACATTGGCTTTCCATTCAGGGGCAGGATTTATCCGTTCTTGGTATCTCTACTAAGCATGATTTTTTTCTTACCCAGTGGTCCTTTCCAAATGTTAGTAATGTAATGGATGATAGACGGATAACAAAAGTGGTAAAGAATTTACAATTTCATGCCATTAAAGGTTCCTAATATGTGGCATGTACAATTAGTATAGTTTAAATTTATTATGTCTTGCCTCCTCCAACTGCAATATATTTTCTCTGAGAATCTAGATAAGTGTATTTTGGGTTTTTTTCCTCCAGTGCTCAGCACAGCACTGCTTGTGATTTACCAGTATAATTAATTTGGCATCGCTGACACAAATATCTGAAAAACCAAATACAAATATCTATGTCACCACTAAAGACTGTAAGTTAATTACTATCTTCAACAATGTTTGTAGACCGTCCTTGTACTGACAGTTCATTTTTCAGTCTAATGAGTTATTTATTTAATTAATAGCTACTTGCCCATTAGGATACATTAGTATATCAAATTGTGTTTTGTGAGCCTTGACAAAAATAAATGAAGTACATGTATTTACTCTATGACTCTTAGATGTATTACTTTCACATCACTTTGACAGACTAGGAGACCCTAATAAAGATAACAAAAAATATACAAACAGAGTTGTATCTCCTTTTGAAAACAAATGTAGTATATAAAATTTTCTGATGTTTTAAAAATGTTTTCTGAAGTAAACCAAGATAAAGCAAATCAATTTGATTCCATAGAATTTATCTTGCATAGTCAACAAAGCATACAAATACATAAGGATATACTAGTTGTATTACCAGTAGTTTCTGTGACTTAGTTCCAGGTTTTGTTTTTTGGTAGCACTGGGGGTAAGCCTTGTAGGTGCTCAGCAACTGCTCCATCACTGAGTGCTAGCTGCAGTCCTCTGATCGTTTCTTGTTGATTATTGCTCCTGGTACATCAGTGGTATACTGTGGACATGTCATTATTAACTGTAATAGAGTTCTGAGTTAGAATCATCTTGGCCTCTATTACCTACAAACAGTTTATTATAGAATCTGCCAAGGGAAAAAAAAAGTTAAATGGCAGCCATCAAAATAAATCAATTTCAATTTACCTGGTAAACAAATGAATAAATCTTCACCTTGAATTTGAGCCTACTGAGCTTAAAATGACTATCATGAGACACACTGAAGAATCATTTGCCCTGTTTCTTAAAATTCATATGCTCAGAGACTTCACTTTGTAGCTGGCCAGATAGCTCAATGGATTAAAGTGCCTGCTTAAGTAGACACAAGGACCAGGATTCTATCCCTGGCATGCTGTGCTAGCCCTGCCCCTGGGCCTGCTGAGAAGGTGAATGAGACGGTGTGTGGTGCCACACCTGAAATCCCAGTACTTGGGAGGCTGAAAACAGGAGGCTGACTACAAGTCTGGTCTGTGCAGTGAAACCCTGTAGAGCCTCTACGAAATCTGAAAGAAAAAAAAAAAAAAAAGACTTCATCTTAAAGCAAACAAAATAGATAAACATGAATAAAACTGGGCCATGGTTCTGTTTTTACATGAGACATAAATGTGTTCCATCGCCAGGCCTCCCACCATCTCTATTTCACTTAGGACTAGATAATTTAATGAAATTATTGAATTATTAAAGAAGCGCTTCTCAACAGCCCATCCGTCACTGTTTAGGGATTTATATTTCACAAGCAAAATCAATAGTCTCGTGAGGACATTGCTGCTTATACTGCAAGGCAGCACCATCTGTTAGTGCTGAAACAGGAAATTTTCAGTGACTTGCTATGAAGGGATCTTATATGAAGAGACCTTTAAAAATTTTCTGTGAGTGCCTCTCAACAACATGTGTCACATTCGAAAAAGCGAGGGTGTAGTTAATGAAATTTGCCTTAACATTCTCAACAATTAAAACTAAAAAGGATTCAGAGTATTCTTACTACCAGGTTAGCCAAATATGGGAAATATCTGATATGGAAAAAGCACAGATTCTTCTTCTGCTGGGACCCAACTGCGTCCCTCCACTTACAATGGCACGGATTCATGCCAGCACATCTGTGTTCTGTGTGCAGAATCAAGTCTTATGTGTCAAAGGTCCAAGAGTACATAACTGCATCATTCAATCAATACTAGTTATTTTTCTTATTCCAGGGCCAAGATGTATACCCAAGGATATATGTATTTCTAGACAGATATGATGATTTGGAAAACAGAATTTTTGCCACAGAAGTCACATGAAAGATGAAAGTCAATTCTGATATAGCCAGTTCTCAACACAGAAAAGATACTTTACATGGAGGATTTTTTTGTCAAGGACCACTTGACAAGTTGTTGAAACTTTACAAGGTAAAAGTATTATGGCAGATGTTTAGAGGCACTGAGTTATGAAGAGTTGGTACGGTTTATCCACATAAAAATGTTTTCTACTTTTTCGACTCAAAGGTTGTTACAAAGGGATTCTTGGAAAAGCATTTTGCTCCACTGAGAATCTGTGGAAATCATTCCAGATATTAGAACATTGCAACTTCATCTGGATTTTCTTAATGTATTTGGTACAGTCTCGCTACACAGTTCAGACTCATCGAGATCCTCCTGTCTCAGCCTCACCAGATTACAGGTGTGTGCCACCACACCTGTTTCAATGGCTAACCCAGCTTGCCCAGAGCTGTACCAGCATGGTATGTGGTACTGGGGATCAAATCTGGAACCTTATGCTTGCCTGGGCAGGCACATAGGCTGCTAAGCTATCTCCATGGCCCTTCATATGGATTTTGACAGATATTCCAAAATCTCTTCTAAAAAAATTCAAACATACAGAATGAATTAGTATCTGTCTTTTAACTCAGGCAATGTGCTAGTGTTTTTAGGAAAAAAAAAAGAGGTATAATGTTCTCAAACCTCTTAGATTTATTTAGTATAGTGTACCAATGTTTGTTATGGTAGCTGTAGATTATTCATTTTTATGGATTATGTACAGTGTATCAAGCCCAATTTTGGGTCTTCTAACACAGCAATGATCAAAGCAGACCAGCATGCCTTTGTGAAGTTTGATAAGAAATGGATAATAAGCACATGAAGAAATAAATAAAAATTTATTAACAAATAAGAAAATACATGATGATGAAAAATACTATGAACGATATAAACAGGATAAGAAGACAATGATACTCCAAACTCAACCTAATAAAGGCAATGAAAGTTCTTCAAGAGCAAAATCCACGTCTTGTTTATCTTAAGACCCTTGGAGTCTGACGTAATACTTCATACTTAGCAGGTGTACACTTTTTTAAAGCAGTTGAATTAACTCTAAATTCATAAAACTAAGACATCAACTGAAGCAGGAACTTTGAAAGAAGGATTAGAAATTCACCAACAAAGCTTAAAATCCTTGGCAATCAAAATTCTAATGCAAATGGCAAGCTGCACAGAGAAAGCATTTAAAATTGCTCACTGCCAAACGATGGAGCGTCCATCCTGATCAGAGCACTGCATAAAAGGAATCTCATCTGTTGAGGCCTCAGCAGTCTGTCCATTAGAAGGAAAAGGGCATCCGCTTCACTTTGATTCATATTTATTGTAGCAGAATGTGCAGTTGCTTGATTCCTGCTGTATTTAAGGGAGATTCAGGATGAAACCTTGTTACTAAAGGATAGTTGATGCTGGATTTCTTTATTTTATTTTTTTTTTTATTTTAGGGAAGGGTCTACATGATGTCAGGGTCTCACTACTACATTGGACTCATGATCCGCCTGTTTACAGCTTCCCAAGAGCTGGGATTACAGGCACGTGCCACCATACCTAGTCTCAATTGCCATCTCAGCGCACCCAGTGGGCAGAGCCAGCACAGCAGGCCTGGTGATCAAATCCCTGGCACCTGGGTCTGTTTGCAGGTGCTTTAATCTGCTGAGCTATTTGGCCAACCCTTAATGCTGACTTCTAGCTGCCCCTCCAGAGTTAACAGAGAGAGCAAGTTGGGGAAACAAGTTGTCCTCCATGAACTCAGGCTGCTGAGCCAGAGAGATCAGAGGTCCAAGAAAGAGGTGTTAGCTTATTTATTTCTTTACATTGCTGGTATCAGCTCCTCCAAACATGTTTATTAGAGAAAGAAATGTATGGTTGATTTTGCAGTCCCTATTTCTAATAAAATTTCATTCCTGAGCCACAGTAATCTCTTTATAATTAAAACAAGAGGGCAAGGGAGATAGCTCAGTAGAATAAGCGTTTGCCTGGCAATTGCAAGGGCCTGAGTTCTATCCCCATTTCTGCAAATAAATAAATAAATAAATAAAACAAGAACCAACAAAACAAAACACAAAACAGCACTGTCCATTGAGGAGAGAGAAATGTTTGCAGAAGCATGAAGTCCAGTAATATTTACATTGTGTACCTAGCAGAAATTGTTTCTCACAATGTAGGTTTCCCATTTATTAGGATCACCGGTTGGAAATAACGCCTTTACTTTTACAAGACAGCCTGATGTCATAGAAGACTGGCAATCTGCACAAGCTCACTTGGGCACTGGCTTTGAGACAACTAGCTTTATGCTCACAACTATTTGTTGTGGTTGCCCTTACTACATATGTGTGGGCTAATTGCCTCATCTTGTCTGAGCTTCCCCTCCTTGCTCCCTAAAATGAGGGTGAGAATATAGATGTCAAAGTCTTTAAACAATTAAAAAGCAACGTGTATAGTCTGTTGAAACTGCCATAACAAAAATACCCTGGACTGGGTGCCCTAAACAACAGGAAGTCTTTTTTCTGCGGTCCTGAAGGTCAGAAGCCCAGGGTCAGTGTGCCAGCAGAACTGGATTTCACTAAGACCTCTTTCTTTGACTTGCAGGTGGCTATCTACTTGCTGCTTTTTCATGATTCTCTCTCTCTCAGACTTGTCTCTGGTATCTCTTATTATTTAAAAAGGACATCAGATATATTGGATTAGGGTCATATTCCGGTGGCCTCTCTTTAAGTTAATGACCTCTTTAAAGACACTGTCTCCAAATACGGTTCCATGCTGCACACTGGGACTTGAATATTTGGATTTTAGGAAATCACAATTCAGTCTATGAAGCAATGATTACAAGATATTCAGTTAATATTTTTCCTTTTTATTTTCAGAACTGGGGATTGAACTCAGGCCCTTGTGCTTGCCAGGGAAGTGCTTATTCTACTAAGCCATCTCCCCAGCCCCAGTATTCAGTTAACATGAGACTCCTTCTGTATTAGCTTTCCCATCCCTAGGACAAAGTACCTGACACCCACTACTTAAAGTAGTAGAGTCTACTTGGCTCACAGTTTCCAAAGAATGCAATCCAAACTTGACTGGCTATCAGCAGAAACATAATGATGGAAGGGCCTGGTGGAAGGTAACAGCGCACCCCGTGACACCCCAGGAAGGAGGAGGAGGTGGGAGCCAGGGGCCTGAATACACCCTTCCAGGTCATAGCTCCTATGGCCCGCCTCCAGCCAGTCCCCTCACCCTTATGAGACATTCAGCTGTGAGCGCATCACTTGACTGATTCACTCCCGAGGGTGCTGTGCTCGGGAGTGCCCCCTTACAGAAGCCCACCTTTAAATACATGAGACTTTTGGGGGACATTTTAGATGTAAAACAGAACACCCTCCCCCTTCCCTCAATTGTGAAGTTAGGAGTTAGCCTAGATTGCCAGGCTTCAGAATATGACCATGGATCACTAAGGGTCAGGAACTTTTTGGAGCATCTGTGAGATTAGACTCATTTTCGTAATAGTACCAACACATTACTTGCCTTTTTTTCAGTGTTGACTGTTGCACTGGTGATATTTAAATAAATGATAAATAAAACCACTGGTTCTTCAGACTTGATAAATCAAGCCAGTAGCCCCAAACTTTACTTTTAGTCATTGTCTTCAGTATGCTTCCAGTTTTAACAAATAAAAATAACACCCATTTCATGCCACTGTCCTTGGTGTGGCACAGTCATTCATTTGAATAAACTTGAGTCCTCAGGTGTGGTTAAGTTGCAAGATAGCGCAGCCCCATTTTCAGGGTGTAGCAGCTTACTGGTAAGAATTACAGACTCACAAACTTTGATTTGAGGAAGTTTGATTGTAGAAAAGCTATGATTATTGAAACTTTGGTATTTAATAATATTTCCTTAAAAAGGAACTATTTGGTCCTCTCAAGTCAAGGAAAACAATTATGTTCTTCAGTATTTATGATAAAAGTGAAGTTTTCAGGCAAAAATGAGGATTTGGGAAAATTTGTTTCTGCCACTATGAGCTAACATTTCTAGTGCCTACTTTTTTATTTGACCTGTGGTGAAAATTAAAGCTATACATTTTGCTGGACTTTGCAAGATCTGCATGATCCAGTGAGGCAGTGTTTTCCAAATGATCAGTGTGTACCTTTACAAATGTGTGCCTGGGTAAAAGTTTAATTCAAAATGCAAATTAGACCGATAGATTTTAGAGTAAAAGTTTATTGAGTTCATTTTATATTCTATATCACATTGAGCTTTGTTACAGTATCAAAGAACAATATTTACAATTATCTGAGTATTGAAATACTCTTTTCCAATTCTTATCTATGTGAAACCAAATACATGAATCAAATCAAGAGATTATAACATACTGAATGCAGACACAAGTATCAGAACTCAGCTTTCTATTAAATAAGACATTGTTTTACAGAAATATAAATCATGCCACTATTCTCATTTCACTTTTTTAAAAACTTTGGTATATTACTGCATGATGGTATAGTATTTTAAATAAATTAATATGCATTTTCTATATAGCAAATAAATATAAACAAAACCTTACAAATGTCTTTAGAGTTTTTAGTTTTTACAAATATAAATAATCCCTGAACCTCTTTTCTGCAACTACTAAAATTACTGATAATTGCTAGCCTTTGTCAGTATTTTCCAAGGCATAGGACACTGTATGAGAAGGGTCTAAGAGAAGCACATATAAACTTTCTAAAGCTGCTCTTTATATGGGTAATATATATTTAATTATTATAATTATAAATTTAACATTATGCCTAATAGTTCTGATGTTCCATCTTTACAGTTTTTAAGGTTGATTATACATTTATTTATACTAAAAACCGATTTAATGAAAACACATAGTAAAAATCAATGATTGCATATGAATGAAGCAGGAAAAACATTGGTCCTCTTTAAAAGCATATGTTTCACTGGGTTATTTTTTCTAACTTGAGCCTTCACAATCAACGTTTTTACAAATTGACAACTCACCTGAAGAAACAGAATATACCCTGATAATAAACTATTACCCCTCAAGTCAGACCTGAAAGTTCTGACTGAGACCTGGATATTTTCGTTTGATCATCTATAGCAACTATTTGAAGACTTAACTTCATTCTGGGTTGCGTAGACATAGTTTAGATGCACAAGCAGCAAGACTTAGTGCCTCCAGCAAGTCTCTCAAGCACTCCAGTCTTCACTTTATTATCTGCAAGACAAAAAGTTGACCTGAATAATCTTGCAGCTCAAACAGCCTGACTACAACAGCCCAGACTCCAGCAGACTCTGCAGAGCCTTCCCCAGGGAAGAGAGCATGCAGCCCCACAGGAAGTATTGCTGCTGCTGCTGCTGAAGGCCTGGCTTTGCCTTTATAGACATAGAGTCCATTTCCATTTAAACGGTGTTATTTTATCTGTTCCTCTGCAATGGTAGTGAAACTTAACATAATTAAAAGCAGGAGGCGGACACATCAGATGGGTGACAAGGTATGGCTGCTGAGCCCTGGAAGCTGTGAATTCTAATCTTGGTTCTGCCACTGTCTCAGGGCACATCATGTACCCTTTCTAAAACCTAGGCAGTTTCCGGATAACACCGTTAGCCTATCTCACAAGGGCTGTTGTGAGAAATAATTTACAAAAATAGCAACGTAAAAGAGTTTGCAAAATGAAGTGCTAAGCTAAAACTTAGGAGACATGCTGAGCATTCATACCCTGTCCAGCTAACTAATAAACATAAAGTTGCTATTAGTTCAAAAGTCCTTAAGAGTATAACTACTTAATCAATATGACACCAGCAGCCTGACAAATTAGCACGAAGCCACAGACCGAAGATCTAAAAGAAATTAAATTGGTGCTTAACAGAAATTGGACAGTGGGCAAGACAATTTCTGGAGCTTTAAAATCCAGTTCACAAAAGTAGGACCACATTATATGTCTTCAGGGCTACATATACCTAATGGTCAAGTTCATAATGGTTCTACATATTAGTGTTATTAAGAGTAAGTTTGAAAAGCCTGATAGAAATGTTTTGTGGAGCACATGAAATTTTTCTACTTAAGATTGAGTAGAATCTTTTGTATGAAAGATTCATTTTGTATAAACTTTGCTTTTTTTTATAGTGGATTTGAAAAGATACTTTACAAATGAATTAACATTGCTGCTACTGCCCTAGATTTTTTAATAGTGCCATTTAAAGTAGGCAATTTAAGATTTAGATTGGAGCAAGAGAAGTTTATTTTGATGCTCATTTCTCTATTCTGTAAGTCCTATAAAAGGCAATTTAGCAAAATTGCAGTGCATTTTGATGGAGGGATGTGCTCAGAGCATCCACATATGCATACAACACTCACACCTGAGTCAGAAGGACAGCCGTAGTAGTGCTGCCATACCTCTCCTGAGATTTGTGGCCAGTCATTTCTCTGGGAACTTCTGGGTCTACTTCTCTGTTCACTCTTCCTGAGTAAGAAAGCTAGCCACTTTGCTTTCAGGGCAGCCTCCTTAAAGCAAGGGTTGCAATTCTGGTAGAACAAAAGATCTGAATACATAAATAGTAAGAATTTTTGTCACTTGTGTATTCCTGTAGACAGCCTTTCTGCCAGTCTAACACATCTTGCAAATTTTTCAACAGTCTGCCCTCTTGGGGCAAGTACAAGTTTTCCTTGATGGCTTATGCTCCTTTGCTGGATCTAAGGATTTAATCATGGTCAGATTTCTTGTCCGATTTCCATGAAGTTAAATTAAAGAACAATCTGTCATTGTCTTATCTCTCGGGGCAGCAAGAAATGGCAGCTCTGCTGAGATTCTTTTGAAGGGATAGGAACTTTTTTGTAGCAACAAGCCAACACAGGTATTTCTTATTCCACAAGTAATCAAATTTAATGACTGCAGAGATGCAAAGGTCCCAAACAAAAAAGTTTCTTCCAGACTTGCACTTCCTAGATCATCCTTTGGAGAACTTTGTATCCACAGGTAAACTAAATTTAAGAAAACAAACTTGAAATGAGTTATCCAAAAGTCCGGGCCTCCTGAGCACAGGTTTGCTGCAGAGTCAGCTTGTTCTTTCCCCTTGTTCCACTGCAGGAAGCTGAAAAATAGTAATCTTTGTAATTTGCAAGCCCATGGCAAAAGAACTCAGAGTGAAGAGAGAGGATAGGGAGGAAAGGAAGAAAGGAGGGAGAGTAAGTTCAACTTCTTTGATTATCAAATAGGCAATAACTGAGGGAAGGCCACAAGTGAGAGGTCTGCTCACCAAACTTTCCGTGGAAAACGTCATTCCATTTACGGCTGTTTCTTTGACATTACTTACTGGAATCTAAAACTACGTCAGAATTGGGCTGTAACACAGCCTAAAAATGGAACTGCCATTTCCCCCCAGTGCTTTCCTTTCTTTTTTGAAACGATAACCAATGAATGAGAATTTATTTCCTTGAGCAATCAAAATTAGATAACAAAATAGGATTGAGGTACAGTTGTATAAACTGTATCAAACTGAACATCTAATCATAATTTCCTGAAATTAGAAGAATGTATTTACATATAGGTTTTTTAGAGTCCCTGAGCATGCTTAAGGAAAGTAGACAAAGCAAGTAGGTCTCTGGGCTGGTTTTGTCCCTTATTTGTCACATGGTAGTTAGAGTGGCAATTGTAGTAAACTACCCTTCTTCCATAAAAATAAGTCAAAATCAAAGAAAGAATCCCTACAAGTTAGGAAATTGAATGTTTATTTTTGCTATTGTTTTCATACTAAATAGGAATAGGAAAGAAAGCTTTCACTCAACAGCTGCATCTAATTTAATACGAAGTTCCTAAAGAGGAGTGAACAGGATGTGGTGAGAACTATTAAACATGGATGCTAATATTTTGCGAGGCATCTGGTACTGTTCCACCACCTAGAAATCTGAGAATCAAATTAGCAGATTCAATTCTGCCAAAGTTATCAAATTATTTGTCAAAAGGATTTTGCAGAGCAGACTCCTCCTCTCCAACATCTGCTCTGTCAAAGCCGTGAGGATGCAGGATGACCATCTATTTGATTTGTTGAGATGCTACATTTACCAGTTGTTGGTCTGGCTGAATACTGCACCTGTTATCATAAAAGGCTGCAATCATTGAATCAGTCAAAAGAGAACTCCTAACAAACTAGTGCACCATTAGGTCCATATAAAAGTGATTCAAATATTTGATTTGAATTATAAAATATTGAACTGTAAGATATTTACATATTTTATAAATATGCTAAAAATATTGGAACCCATATGCATGATTTTAAGTGAAAACCCTCAAACTCCACTTGCAGGTAAATACAATACATTTTCTCTTATTTTCTTTCTTTTTTTGGCCATAAAAAGACAAGAAGTCTTATTCTGATATTAAGTTCAGTCCTTTTGTTTAGGATTAAACAAAACTAAGAAGTTTTGTTTAATCCTAATTGTAGAATCCTAATTCTGCCAAATTTTATGAGATGGTCTTTAGAGCAGAAAAATTTTTTTTCTACAAAAAATTTATCTTTGGATTCAGATGACAGGAAATGAGCAAGATCTATTAGACAAAGAGAGAGACAGAGACAGAGAGAGACAGAGAGAGGGGGCAGAGACAGAGACAAAGACAGATAGAGACAAAGAGAAAGAGAGTGTGTGAGCAAGCCAGCTTGGAAGTTACCAATGTCTTGAAAGAGTGTATGACTGCGTACATGTTACGTGCTGTGGCTTTTTCTCTAGGAATTTCTCCATCCTGTAACCAAAATGAAAGCTTGAGTTTCAAAGTGCATCTACCACACTGGACTCAAAAGACAAGGGACTGAAACCTGACCAGTGAGGAAGTGGCTTGTGTCGTTCAGATTTATGACAGTGCATCTGCTGTGAGTGGTGTCTTGAATGGAGGCCAGGAACTCTTCTGTCAGCCGCACCCATATGCTATGCATGTGTTCACTGCTACGCACATTTTTTAAATTTAGCTCTTGTGGGTACATGTTCTACACTTTCCCCCTGTATGTGATTTTATAAAAATATACTTTAGAAAATATACACAATCTTTTCAGAGTCTTTGCTGACTCACTGTGGTTCTTTGGAATGTTTTCCTTTTGAAAACCCTAAGTTAAGTAGTCAAAAGTATACAACAAAAGCTACCCTTAGTCTACTAGGATTAAAAACCTACTGCTGAGACTAAACTAACTGTGATCCCATCAGAAAACTTATTATTGATTTATTGTTTTCTTCCCAGAAGCAAACTGCAGTTCTTTTTGCTGTATTACAACATGGAGAGACAGGATAGGAAAACTGTTGCTCTGGCCCATGAGGGCAGCCTATGTTAGTCTTCCAGCCATATTTCATTTTAAAGTTTAGTCAAAGGACAGCACAGGTTTTGGTGCTATAGTTGTCAATCTAACACCCTAGGAAGTATCTGCTATAACCCTTGATTTAGGAATCAGAAATGTAGACATTTCTGGTTTAAAAATTCAAGCAACATGTTATCCAGCAGATTAACTTCCATTTCTCCTTTTTCCACTGGCTGAATAGTGAATCAAAAGTCATCACTGAGGTCACGCATTCTGGAAGCAAATAGAGAAATCCAGTTTCCATCAGCTGGCTACAGCTTTCTTGGAGACTTGAGTTTCATCTGATGGACATTTGGTGATTGCATTTTACCTTTTTCTTTACACTGTGAATCATTATTATTATTTTTGTGTTTATAAATATGTTCCCATTTAGCATTTATTTGCACACTTTCAAAATGTTTACTTTGATTTTTTCCTATTCCTTGAAATCAGTTGTATTTTTTCTTCAATATGCAGGTAAGACAGAGATGTACAATTTCATCTCACCTATAAATCCCTGACGGCCAATGCTATGCATTCTTTCATTTTTTTTTCTCTTCTTATCTAACTGTACAGAGCATCTACTGTCCTATGCATACAGGAAGGGGCTTGGCAAGGGGGAGTTGTTTGCTTTTTTGAGATTTATTTGCTTCTTTTTGGTGCTGGAAATCAAACCTAGGAACTTACAATTGCTCTGTGAGTGCTCTACCTCTGAGCTACATACACCCCCAGCCCCCAGGATACATTCTTTTTATAATTTTTAAACATATTTTATCTATTGATTGATTTGGTACAGGGTCTACTATGAAGTTCAGACTCAGTGATCCTCCTATTTTCAGCCTCACCAGTGCTGGGATTACAGGCAAGCACCACCATGCCTGGGGTTCTGGAGCCAGTATGGCATGTGGTACTGGGAATCAAACTGAGGTCCTTGGCACTTGCCAGGTAGGCACTTAAACTGCCAAGCTGTCTTCCTAGCCCTGGAAAGTATTTTTAATCAGCTCTATTTCCTTCTGTCATTACCAAGTTTAAAATCTGAGAAACAATATTAATAACCTCCAAAGTAATTTTCCTCTAGTTGCTTAATCATTCAAAAATATATCTAATCATGTAATGTAAAATACAGAATCTGTATTTTTAATGTGTTCTTTGATTCTTTTCTGCTTTGAGACAGCCTGTAAAGACAAATTGCATCAAATCTTTCAAAGGAATTAGTGTTATTGGTAAAGTTCACACTTTTAAAGTGGATAGCAGCAGAATAATTGAGGACAATGACATACTTAATTCAGGAAATTGAATCCATAAAATAAGTCACTTTGGAGTATTCTATTGGAAAAAACATTAAATATTTCACAGTCAGCCAATTTTATCACTACCATGTGGTTAGTCATGAATTAAGTAGAAGAAAAATAATTACCAAAAAGTGGCTTGATAAGGCCTATTTCTAGATGTCTTCCTTCAGGAAGTTACCCTCTATTTAATCTAGCTGATATCTTCAGGGTTCTTGCAATTGATCAAACGATGAAGGAAAAAGACTATTAAAGGATTTTATCCAAGGCTGAAGATCATTGAAAACTAACACTCTGAGACAGGAGTTTAATACAACACTCACTTCACGAATCTTTCTTAAGCCTACGATAAGAATCCAACCACTTTGAAGGAAATATTCAAAATAGCAGGAAACATCAAATGCCCAGATAACAGTGAGTCCTGGTAGGATCTAGTGACTCCTCTAAGAATCTTCCTTCCTCTGTACACAAAACCATGAGGTGTGCATTAGCAGTCCCAGCCACCACCACCAGCCCTGGAAGCAGCAGTCGTGCTTTGCCATCTGCTGTGACAGGAATTAGAGAATGAATTATAGTTTGTTTGAAAATCTTACAGTAGCTAGAAAACCACATCTGGTTAGAAGCTGTTCGTTCTTCATCTGTTTTCTCTCCCGGGTTTCTCTCCTCAGCCTCTTGTCTCTAGGTCTGGGGTTGCTGTTGTTTCCTTACCCTTCTTCTCTAACCTTCTTCTCCACCTCTTCCTCCACAGTGTTGGCAAAAGACATGCTCAGCTTTCAATTTTGAGAAAGTTTAGACTTCCAGAGAAGTATCAAAATCGGTGAGGATTTCCATGTGCTTTTCATCCAGCTTTCCCTAATGTAAATCTCTTACACAACCACCAAACAATTACTGAAGAATTTTAGTAATATTATTTTTAGTTGACGAATCATAATTACATACATTTATGGGCTCAGTGATACTTGGTATAAGTATATGGCATGGAATGGTTAAATCAGGCTAATTAAATTACCTCACTTTTTGTAGACATTTGAAATGTTTATTAATTTTAAAATGTACAAATTATATTATTAACTATAGTCATCCTGCCATTCAAATAGATCTGAAAACTTATCATTCCTCACTGAAACTGACGAGCGGCTTCCCATTTCCTTCCCTCACTGCCTCCCCCAGCCTCAGATAATCAACATTCTACTTCTTCTGTGAGTTTGATGTTTTTGTAAAATTTTTCTTAGTGTATATTTGCAATATACACCGAAACTATTTGTTGTGGGGTATTGGTGCATATACGTTCAGCATCTTGAACCTATTTACCTTTCCTTCCCCTTCCATCCCTCTCATCTCCCATCTCCAGAACCTCTTCCTGTCTCCACAAAACCTGTCTCCCCATTTCCAGTCATCTTTCATTTCCCCTTCAAATTATTTACTTCGGGTTTCTTATGTAAGAGAAGCCATGTGATATTTAACCATCTGAGTCTGACTGACTTCACTTTGCATTATAGAGTTCCACTTTATTAGATTGTACATGAGAGTGAGATTATACAGTACTTGTCCTTTTGTGCCTGGCTTATATAATTTAGGTTAATACCTTCTAGGTTCATCCATATTGTCATAAAAATGATTTCCTTCTCTTTTAAGGCTTTTAAGTATGCTGTTGCATATACAAATCACATTTTCTGTTTCCATATATCCACTGACAGACACCAGTTGACTATTATGAATAATAATAATACAGTGCCTTGACTATTATGAATAATACTACAGTGAACTCAGGGGAATTACCATATTGATTGTGTTTCACTTCCCAAAAGTAGAAGTGTCAGTTTATATGCTAGTTCTATTTTTAGCTAATGTGAAATTTACATCTCATTTTTAAAACAATTATACTAGTTCACGTTCCCATCAATAAGATACAAGTATTTCTGTTTCTCCACCCCTTTGCTAACATTGATATTCCATCTTTTCCTTAATATTCTAACAGTTTTGAAGTAGTATCTCATTGTGGCTTTCACTTCCATTTTCCAGATGATTTGTGATGCTAAGTATTTATTTTTACAAACTTGTTAGCCTTTTGTAGGTCTTCCTTTGAGAATTATCTGTTGAGAAAGGTCCATTGCCCCATTTTTAAATCAGGTTACTTGAGTTTTTGTTGTTGGGTTTCTTCTATATGTTGCCTGGAAGTGCTATTTTTAGGGGGGGGTTGGTGGAATTTTCATACTGTTTTCCATAAAACATTTAGCCCTTGTTAAATGAATGATTGCAAATGTTCTCTGATCCTGCGAGCTGACCTTACCCTTTTCACTTATTTCCTTTGTTGTACCAAAAAGCCTTTTAGTTTGATGCAGTCCCATATGCATATTTTTCCCTGAGTTACCTATGCTTTTAAAGGGTGTATTAAAATGATAATAGACATAAGAATAGGACTCAGAGTAGGAGTAGAGAGAATCACTCAGACCAAGGTGGTGGCACGTTTTCTCTGTTTTCTTCTATCAGTTACAGTTCCAGGTCTTAAATTTAAGTCTCTAACCTATTTTGACTGGATTTTTGCATGTGTTGTAAGACAAGGATTAAATTCTTCTTCCTCTGAATGTAGATGTTCAAGGCCATTTATTGAAGAACTTTTCCTTTCCTACAGTCTTCTCAGTACTTGTGTTGAAAATCAGTTAACCGTAAATTTGTGGCTTTATTTCTGGGCTTTTTATCCTGTTTCACTGATCAGCATTTGTTCTTAAGCCAATTTCATGTTATTTTGATTGAAGAGGTATATCAGGGAATGTGATGACCGCAGCTCTATTCTTCTTGCTCAAGACTGCTTGGGCTATTGGGATTTTTTGTATGTCACTTAAACATAAAGGATTTTTCTTTTTGTAGAAAAAAATTGGTATTTTTGGTAGGGATTGCATTGAATATCAAGATAGTTTTGGAAAACATGATAGTTTACAGTATTAACTTTTCCAATCTGAACAAAACATTTTTCATTTATTTATGGGCATTTCAATTTTTTTTCATTACCATTTTATATTTTCACTATATAAGGTTTTTACCTCCTTTATTAAATTTGTCCCACTAAGATTTTTCTTTTCTTGTTATAAATGCAATGTTTTCCTCATTTTTATTCCAGGAAGTTTACTAGTGTATAGTACTCACTTGCCCTCCCCATTTTGCTTAAGATGACACTCTCCAGTTCCATCGATTTTCTTGTAAATGACATGGTTTCATTCTTCTTAATGGCTGAATAAAACTCCAGTGTGTATACTATCTTTTATCCATCTTTTTGACAGACACCTCAGCAAATTTCACATCTTGGTTGTTACGAATATTGTCGCAACAAACATGAGTGTGTTGGTGCCTCTTTTTCTTTGATCACTTAATTTCCTTCCAGCATATGCCCAGGAATTGTATACCTATATTACATGGAAGTGCTATTTTTAGGGGGGTTTTTTGGTGGAATTTTCATACTGTTTTCCATAATAGCTGTATTAACTTACATTCACATTAACCATACTGAAGTTTTCATTTTATATGACCAACCCGTTGCTCAGGAATAGGTTTTATTTCCACGTATTTATGAATATTCCAGGATTTCTGACATTGCTGATTTCTAGTTTCATGCCATTGTGTTAGTTAAAAATACTTAGCTATGTTAATCATCTAAAATTTATTAAGGCTAGTTTTGTAGCTAAACATGCAATCTCTTCTGAAGGATGGTCTGTGTGTGTTGAGAATAATGTGTATTCTGCTATTTGTTAGAGTATTCTGTGGATTTCCTTTGGGCCCTTTTATTTATAGTGTAATCAAGTCCAATGTGTCCTTATTTATTTTCTGTCTAGGTGATTTGCTATCGTTGAGGTAAGCTATAGCTGTCACCTACTATTATTGTACTATAGTTGAACTCTCCTTTAAGACTGTTTACTAATTGCTTTTATATACTTAGACACTCAGATGTTGAATATCATATATATGTATATTATGATATGTATTACATTGACTTGATGAAGTGACCACTTTGTCATTGCATAATGACCTTTATTTTCTCTTGTGACAATTTTTGATTTAAAAGTCTGGTCTTTTCCTGATAGAAATATAAATACTTTTTACCTCTTTTGGCTTCTATTTCTGTGAACTGTCTTCCCCTTCCCCTTCAGTCTCTCTCTTTATTAGTGAAATTAGTCTTGCAGGATGTATACAGTGAAGTCTCATTTGTTACTGCATTTTAGTCACTCTGTGTTGTCTCACTGGAGAATTTGATCCATTTACATTTTTAGGTAAGAACGTGTCACCATCACTTTGCAGTTTTCTGGTTGTTTTATAGGTCTTTTGTTCTCTTGCTCCTTTTTTTTTTTTTTTGAAATCTGATGATTTTTTGTAGTGCTGTGCTTTGAGCCTTTCTTCATATATTTTGTGAAAGTAGTTTGTATTATTTGCTCTTTGTCTACCATGTGGCTTATAGAAAACATTTTTACAGCAGGCTATTTAAAGCTAATAAGAGCTACTTTTAACTACATGCAAAAACTCTACACTTTTACTCTTCCACACCTTTTATAATTGATGGGAAATTTAGATCATTTTGTAAACTTGTATTAGAAATTTTTTGTAGCTACAATTTTTTAACAGCTTTGTCTTTAATCTTTATGGTGGATATTAAATTGCTTTGTATTGTACCCTTTCAATATTTGAGTATTCTAAATATGACTATGTTCTTTACATCATTAATTGCTTGCTTTAATATGGTCTCTGTCATTAGTTAACAGCCTTCCATTTCAGTTTAAAGAATTCCCTTTAGGAATTCCTATCAGGGAAGCCTACTAGTGTTCACCTCTCTTAGCTGAGACTGTCTGAGAAAGTTTTAATATCTCATTTCTGAAGGATAGCTCTGGTGGATTAAATGTTCTTGTTTGGCAGATTTATTCCTCAATGCTTAAAAAAAAATGTGTTCACAGCAATAGGGAGACATTGTGAAAAATATGTCTTTTAGTGATTCTCTTATTGTGACAACATCATAGTGTACTTAGAAAAACTAAGCTGGCTATGAAGTCATAGGCAAAATAAGGTTATGGGACCACCATTCTGTGTGGTCCATCACTGACCCAGACATTGTTACAGAGTGAATGTCTGTATCATCCCATTTCCTCGTGGTCTGTAGGCTGTCTGGTAGTAAGACTGCTGATGACCATGTAGCGACTCTCTCTGAGTGGAGTATGTTTCTTATTTATTATGTTTTTTAATATTCTTTGCTCTTCTTAATTTTTTATAGTTGGAGTTATATTTGATATGCCTTGGCAGACTCCTCTTTAGATTGGGTCTTATGTGCCTGGATATTGTCATCTTTCCCCAGATTTGGAAAAATTTCAGCCATTTTCTTCCATATTTCCTTTCTTTCTGGGCTTTTTCTCTTTATTTTCTCTCTAAAGTCCTATTATGCAAAAGTTATCTCTTAGTGATGTCTTATAATTTCCATAGACTTTTTATACTGTTTCATTATATTTTTTATTTTTGCTTCTCTAACTGGATAATTTCAAATGCCTGGTCTGCAGTCTCACTAATTTTTAATTCTATTTAGGCAAATGTACTGTTGGAACTATCTATTGAATTTTTCACTTCAGTTATTATATTGTTGTAGTGGGTATATCTATTGGGATGTTTTAAATTCTGTTTATATTTATTTTCCACATTTCTCATTTTACCTATTGGTTATTTTCCAAGTTTTATTTTCTATCTATATTTTCTGGCAGTTTCCTGACCTTCTTTAAGAGAACTATTCTAAATTTTTATCAATAATTTTATTGGCTTTAATGTTTTGAGGTTTAGATTAGAGTTTCAATATTGCTTGGTTGTTTTGATATCTTAATACTACTCATTTTTTATATATTTAATAGCTCGAACAGTTTCTTTAGAGGTGGCACTTCTCTGAGCTTCTTAATCTTTCTGCTCTCCTGCTATCTAGCCATAGCTAGGCAATGATATGCTTTCACTTTGTACTGCTGCCCAGAACTCTGGGTAGGCCAGGTAATAGCAACCCCAGGCAGGCAGACTCTTAGGTTCTCTTTCACACTGGCATTCTGTGCTTTGAAGTTTAGCAGTATTGCTTATTGTTCTCTATGATCCAGACCATGGGCTGGACTCTGTGGTTGGGTGAAGCTACTGGCTGGGCTCCGTGCCTGCCTCTGATCTGCCAAGATGCACATCTTATCTGGCCAGGTGGTACTGCCATTTGGAATCTGTGGTTACACACGCCTGTGCTCTAGGCTCCAGCGTTGTGCAAGATCTCACAAGTCACAGTGTTCAACCACTTAGGGCGTGCAGGGTCAACCATTCTGCCCCATGAGTATTTGTGGCTATGCACTTTGCCTTTTGGCAAAGCTGTAGAAGTCTCCAGCAAAACACTGAGGTCTGTGTTCATCTCTTATCATTTCTACTTCCAGTACACTATAGGAACTTTATAACTAGTAAACTGTATATAGTTTCTGCAGTTCAATACTGTTCTGAGCCTTGGATTATACTGTCTTCTTCCCTTTGTATGTTGAATACTACCCTGTGCCCCTACACACCAAACTTTCCTGTTTTCACTGGGCAATGCCTACTTGGCCTTTAAGATGCTGCCTTACCCTATTCCTGGATTCACTCAGCACCTGTGTATCTATTTGTCATAATATTTGTCACTCTTTCTTATCATCTATGCTCTCCAGATTATCTTCTTCAGTGGATTCTATATTCTAAAAACCTAGGACAGTAACTAACACATAAGGAGTTTTCATAAGTTTAAATAGGGGCCAGTAAACTATGGCTTATCCACTAAGTCCCACTTTGTGCCTGTTCTGTAAACTTTTATTGGACGATAGACATGCTCATGTATTTATGTACTGCCTGTGACTACTTTTACACTATAGCGACAGAGCTGAAGAGTTGCACTGAGACTGTATGTTGTGCAAAGTGTGAATATCCACTGTGTGGTCCTTTTCAGAACAAAAACTTTTATCTATCATTGGTCCAGTGGCCACAGCAAGAATCATATTTGATTATTCAGCATAATACGTATTAGAAATCAGTGGGGTTGTTCAAGGAGAGCCTCTGTTAGTACACTATTCATGATCATCATAAATTAAAAACCAGGAAAAAAGCAAATATGTTTTAAAATAACAATTTGCTGCAAGGGCACAGGAAAGCAGTCACTCTCATGCTGCTGGTGTGAGTATAAAGTACTGTATCACTTCTGGGGGGCAATTGACAGTGTGCTTCACAAGCTTTATAAGGTCATGCATAAACCTTGTTCCAGAAATTCTTCCTTTAGGAATTACAGAGAAGTAACCAGAGATATGCAAAAGTGTGTACGCGCCACTGTGTTCACTGGAGCATCATTTACATACCAACTACCTACCACCTAAATAGCTAGTAGAATAAAAGAGGTTAAATAAATTACATTATATCCAGAGCTTGGGAAGTTAATTTAGCTATTACAAATAATTCAGAGGAGAATGCTTATTAACACAGGTGAAATCTCATAATACTAACAGAGAAAAGAAATTTTAAAATTAAAAGTACAATATGGTGTCATTTCTTAACATAAATAATACATGCACAGAAAAAAACAAAAAGATTAAAAAGAGACATGGTAACAGGCTTAAATGAATTATTATGTTTGATTCTTATTTTTCTTTCTTTTTATACATGAATTTCCTACTAAACTTTATTATCTTGACAATTACAATTTTTTGAAAGAAAAATGTGTGGTTTTCCATTTTATATAATTTGGATGGGCTTTCCACACCTGTTAAAGTTACAGAATTCTAAGTAAAAAACTTAAAGTGAAAAACACTCTGGCTGAGTTGAAGTCAAAAATCAGAAATGCCTCATTTCCTCCCTTAACCCTGTATTAAAGGACTCAACCAGGAGAAGTTTAATGTCACCTTAAGTATATAAATAAGGGAAAGCCTCAAATCAGCTATGGTGACCTACAGTGAATAAAACCAATTAGTGACAAAAGAAAAAAAGTCAGTCTATACAATATTTTTATATTTGAGGAACAAGATAAATTGAGTATCTAATTTCAAGTAGCTAGTTTCATTGATGTCTTTCCCCACTTTCAGCAGGATGTTAGATATCAGTTGACCCTCTAAGGGAAAATTATAATGTAACAGGCAGAATAACTGCAATGAATGATCTCTCTCTCTCTCTCTCTCTCTCTCTCTCTCTCTCTCTCTCTCTCTCTCTCTCTCTTTCTCTGCATTGACGGAATAGGGAGTACTATAGATACAGATGAAACCTTGTAATTAATAAAGCCCTACACACAACTATTAATGTGTGCTGGCAATTTGTGTAGCCTTTATAAAAGGTATTGGTACAACAGTGGGTCACTGTTTTCCATGACCCTCAAGTATTTCCTTGTTTACTATAAACCCACTCCCGGCATCACTCCACATTTCTCCTGGCCCTATTCCTTTCCATACCTTGCTAATTCTCTGCTTCTTGATTTTCTTCTTTTTAAGATGTGTTTGCACTAGTGCTCCAGGTGTTAGTTAGAGTCACCTAAAGAGCTTGTTAACAGAGAAACTTTTAGGGCAATGAAACTATATTTTCTGGTGTTGTGCTGGTAGCTAGCTGGTAGTATACATTTTTCCCCGCCTATAAAATGTGCAACACCATGAGTGAACCCTACTGTATACCATGAGCTCTTAGTAATGGTGTGATAATGTAGGTTCCTCAGTTGTAACATAGACAAACAGAGGCTATTGATAAGAGCAGAGGATGTGCATGTGTTTGGGCAAGAGATATACAGAAAATCTTGGTATTTTCTCAATTGTCATAACCTAAAAATGCTTTTAAAAATAAAGATTTAAAAGAAGAAGCTCTCTGAAACCCACCCTAAAATACCAAATCAGAATTTCTTAGGCTTGGTTCAGTAATCTTTATCCCCACCAAACTTAATGTGCTTGACCAGCACATTAAGTTTGTGAACTCCTGGCTCAATAAATGCAACATTTTCAGGTGGATCAATTTTTACTGACACTTTTGGGAGATGAAATGACCCAACTAAAAAACATAAATACAAATACTAAAATTTTCAAGGAAAAGGATTGACATCTTTCATCTCCCCACACACTGAAAGTCATTTTTCTGTACCTCATGATGGTCTGCCAGAATGACATTATGTTATGGAGGTTACAGGGGATGGGAAAAATTAATAGAAGGGTCATATTGATTGTTAATATCTAAGAATTTTGCACTCATGGGGAACACAAATATTTAATTCTTTCCTTGTTTTTATCCTAAAATGTGTCAGTGCTAAATCTTACATAGATTGTTGTATTTTGGATTTTGTGCTTTTCTTCACTACCCAGCTTCTTTATATTTCTGAATTTATTTTTTAATCAACCACCCTTCAGAAGATCTTTTGATTGAAATAATACCTTGCTTGCACTACTGATTGGAGTTTTGTCTTTAAACCTTAATTTGAACGAGTGTTATATTTGGTGGGATGGAGCATGACATTAAGTTTGGGAGAGCTGCATCTTTGTTGTTTCAGTCTGGTACTGATAGGCAAAAATGTTTCGCTTTTGGAGGAAAAATTTCTGTTTCATTGCATATGCATGCACATGAATTTCAAGCAGAGTAATTACAAGTCTGTAACTGTATCCTCAGCTGTAGTCTATTTTTCTGGGAGAAAAGTTGAATATATCATAGCACACGTTAATTTAAATTGCCAAGTGATTCCATCAAATATTCAGTGGCTGCGTGATAACCTTTATCTAGCCACCAGCTTATTCTCAAAGGTTTCAAAGGTGATCTATTTCACTTCACGAATATAACAGTTGACAAGCTACAGAATGCTGAGTTTGATCATAATAGGGGTCAAAAGATATTTATCAGACCTGAGCCTTGCTAAGGTTCTGCAGCAAATAACAAAACTGTGAAATGCTACGTTTGAAAGAACAAAGACTGACAAGCTCCTAGATATTTCAATTTTCTTGGTATAGAAGACATTTCAGTAATGCTTTGATAGAAACACTTCTGCAAATGAAAGTATCATAGAAGCTTCGCCTAATGAACTGTGATGTTCCTTAGACTCTAAGGTCGGGTTGAAGTCCTATAGCTTCTCTTCCCACATAGATGTGATGAAAGTTTTAGCTGTTCACTCCTGAGCTCTAAATTCAACCCTTGCTGAAGACACTGCATTAAACTGATTGTGCTCACACATCTTTTTGTGTGCTCAGCATGTAATGCACATGCAGGGCAGATTTGTGATCACTAGAAAATTGGTATTGAAAAGAAATGAACATCCCAAGAATACTTTAATAAAGTGTTGTGACAAATAAAAACTTTAACATATTATCGATGGATAATATATTAAAAACATAATGAAAAATATCTGTCTATATGTGTATATTAATTATTCAAAAATCTGACATGAACAAATAGCATTCTGGCCTTCTATTAGGAAAAAGAAAAAACAATTTTCTGATTATTTCTTTCCTAGAAATCATGTATGTGTATACTGTGTGTCACTTCATTCTGTTATCTTAAATTTTGAGCCCTTTATCTAGAAGCATCAAAGCTTAGAAAATTCTGAAGAGGTGGGAACATTAGTTATCTAATGTGAATCTTAAATTGGAAGTAAAATTAAATTGTGGCATTTTTATGACTCTAAAATTGAGCAAAGTCAGGAGAGGAGGACAAGGTGAGATGATGGCAGGGAACTTGGAACCCTGACATTCCTCTGAGTGCCCTGGACACTCCGCTCTAACCTTGCCTGCCAGCAATAGCTCCAGAATTTTCAAGGATAACACAGACATCTGTTGAGTACAAATTCAGTGTAACTGTTACAGACTAGATACTAGGCCAGTCCAAAAAGACTGATTTAATAAAGTATAAAATCTTATATTTGGTTTTTAAAATAAATTAAACAAATACAGACTGGAAAAGAGTCAACTAGACTGCATTTCACTAGAGGAATATCTGAGGTATAAACTTGGCTTCACTTTAATTTAAGTAATTTAATTTACTTTCATGTTGATGGACCAAATACCTGACACCCACCAGTTAAAGGAGGACAAGTTTATTTTATTTTAATTTTTTCATGTTTTGTAATCAGTATATTAAGAACACATTCATACATTTTAATAATTGCTTAAATTCTGATCCCAGAATAAGCATGTGAACATATGACTTTTTAAACATACAAGTAAAGCTATTCATCATAATTTGCTATACTATCACTATTGAATTATAGTTACTTTGGAGCACTAAGTCAAATGGATTAAAGTATGTGTGTAACATATCTATGGAGCACTTTCTTATATTACACATTCAAATTACCTGTCCATGTAGTCTCTTCACTTTAATTTCAAAGTTACCCAACTCTGAAGTCACAACTCAAGCACTTATCATGGTCCAAAGAGAAGGGAAAAACAATGTAACTATGAGTGATTAACAGTTATATATATGTATAAAGATGGCCCAGAAGAAAAGACCGCAATCCTAGAAATGCAGACCCTTATGAAGCATTATGATAAGCCCCTTCTTTACAAAGGTGTCATTTCTATCACTGTTATCACAGGCTAACTTATATTTCATTGTCACCTTCAAATAATAGTTGAGACAGTAGAACACAGGGACATCACAATGAGTCCCACTTAATACAAATTAACTACACACAGACCAACACTTCCACAAACTGTTTCCTTTTTCTGATTCCCAGTTAAATAGTTTTAATCCATAGCTTAACAATGAAGGGTCATGCACTAAAGTCAACACATACATCTAGCATTTTAGTCTAAGCTTGTCCAGGTATGCAACTGAAATCAATTACAAGGCAAAACCTAGCAGACACCAGGGTTAGGTACTTTTTACAGGCATGACACTTCATCTTGCACACTGAAGTCATCATACATACAAGGCAAAGTTGGAACTTTTGTATTTGTGTTTATTCTTCATTTAACTTTTAAAACCCAACTGTGATTGAATATTGGGACAATAATGAGTAGTGAGTATCTGATGATTCTAGTCCTTCATGTACTCACTGCTGCACACCACACGCCAGCAGGGAGCATTATTCACTGGCCCCATTAAGAGGTCTGGCCCTGAACACCACCTCTGGGATGATGTTTGTCATCCTCATAGGCTTCTCCATTATAATGGCACCATCTTTCCTGATTTGGATCAAAGTCCACCAGTTCTACCTGATCCATTTCATCAGTCTCTTCTATTTCTTTCCTCTCAGGTATAAGTTTTTCCAGCAATGAGAGTTTTTCAGGAGAGAGAAAGCCATTTTCAGGAAAATTTGCCTTAAATTCGATTAGGCAACCCTTTTCATATGGTCTACAATAAATGGGCAGGCCTTCATTTAGCACACACTTGATGTCTCCATGCTTGACAATTTGACCTGGATGAGAGGTGATGACTGTCAATTTTAATATCATTTGGTTGTCACGAGTGAATATTGGTTTTTGGAAGCCATGTAGTGCTTCAACTAGCTGTATATCCATACACATGAAAAGATCTCATCAAGTAAAAACAGCATAGTCCTTCTGATCTAACACAATGATAATATTTCCTGACTCCAGCCCTGGTTCTTGGTCTCCTTCACCATGGAATGTTATATTATGGCCATCTTTCATTCCTTTGTCAATATGAACTTCTAGAATCTTCTTTTCTCTAACCATCTTCCTTCCATTGCAGCCCTTACATCTGTCTTTAGGGCTGATGCATTCTCCATGGCTCTGGCACTCCATGCACAAGACTGAATTTGCTGAACCATTCCAGGTCCTATCTGACAAATTCTTATTTGCATTCCAGGACCTCAGCAGTTGGGACAGAACTCCACAGCTCCTTTCTTACCACCTTGGCCTTCACATTTGTCACAAATCACATTCTTTTGCAGAGCCTGTTTCCTTGTGGCACCATTATATAAATCTTCTAAGGTAACTCAGAGCTGATGCACGACATTTTTACCTCTCCTTTTTTCTGCATCCTTCTTCCTCCTCCAAAAAACATATCAAAGGTATCTATGGGGGAGCCAAAACTGCCACCTGCTCCACCCTCCTTCATTGCCTATTCTCCTCCTTTGTCATATAATTCCCTTTTCTTGGCATCAGAAAGAACTTCATAAGCTTCAGAAATTTGTTTAAACTTTTCACCTTCATCTGGATTCTTGTCAGGATGGTACTTCAAAGCCAGTTTTCTTTTAGCCTTTTTTAGTTCTTGGGTGGCATTGGGTTTGAGCCCTTTCACCATTTTCTGCACGCAGTGAGCAGGCTGGACCACAGTGGGGTAGACAGGAAGGAGCGTGTGGCTATGAGCAGATTGAGCAACCACCACTTCTCTACATCTCAGTGAATTCTGGAAAGTTCTGAAAAGTTTATTTTAATTCACAACTTTCAGAGGTCAGAAGAACCATGCTTTAGTCCATAGTAAACTGACTCCAAGGCAGGGAACATGGCAGAGGGAAATGGAAGGAGCAGTCCATGGCATGGTAGGCAGGAGACAGCAAAGCCGCACCCTCAAGCCTCTCTTTCCCTTTTATTCCATTTGGGCTACAAGCCTACTGATTGTTGCCACCCACACCCAAAGCAGGCCTTCTTCTTATCCACACCCAGAACTATGCTAAGCCAATCAGAGAACTTATTTAGTTACCACATACCCTAATCAGCATTCCTATACCTAGATCTATCTACCTCCAAAAAGCCCCATCTGTGAATACATGGGGCCTTAGCGAGACAAAGGAACTTTTAAGTACAAGCCATATTAATGTTGAGATGGTAATAACTTATAATTTTATAGTAGCCTGTGGCTGACAAAGCATTTATGCACATTATCGCAATCTTCCCAAAGAATCCCTAAGAATAGATTAAGAATACTAAAATTAGGAAATATTAAAAGCTTAATCCTAAATAACCCACCGGAAAACAACTGTGTCTAGAAAACAAGATAGATAACTAAAAAGTATGGAAAACTTATATGCCAAGATACATATTTAAACCTGAAAGCAAACTCTATAAAGAGTTTGTTCCAATTTATTGTTATTCCAATTTATAGGTGGAAAAATTGAAGACCACGTACTTGCTTAAAATAATGTTGCTAAAAAACAAGTTGAAGTGGGCTGAATAGTGGCCATTAAAAGTGTCATTTCACTTTGAACCTGTGAAAATTACCTTGTTTGGGGAAAAAAGAAATCTTCACAAATGCGATTAGTTACATTTTAGACACAAGGAGATATCCTAGTTGTTGTGATGGGCTCTTCAATGCCAGTGCACTTGTCCATCTGAGGCAAAGGAGATGTGGGAAGTGGAGTAGAAGACAGAATATTGAGGGATGCAGGCATAGTCAGAGAATGTGAAGAGCCCTGGAAGAAACAGAGCTCTTCCAATACCTTGATCTCAAACTTCTGAACTTCCAAATTGTGACAGAACATGTTTCTATGGTTTTGAGCTACCCATTTTGTGGGAATTTTCTACAACAACCCAAGGCAACTAATAGAGTGGTGAAAGCTGACTTAAAGTCTTCATTTGCCAGATTCTAAAACCCATATTCTTTGCATTCTGCAGATTCTAGAGAAAAAGATTTTGGTGAAGGAGGTGTGTTGGAAAAATAAAAAACTGTCTCCAAGCATGTTATCTAGGGCAGAAATACGGAGATGTAATTGTGTTTCACACTGTCCTATAATAAATCAGCCCCTTGAAACTGGAATTGCAAGGAGAAATACAACCCAGAAAGGTGTGCCTCAAAGACAAAGAGCAAATCACAAGTTAAATGTGAGCTCAATAAACATATATAATTTAAAACCAAAAGAAAAGAGCAAGTGAATAAGAGAAGAAATTTAATAGCACACAGGTAGAAATTCACAGTCAAGACAAAAATAATGTATTTACAGTTTCTAAAGACAAATAATAATTATAGAATTCAGAGGTAATGTACTAAGAGGCTCCATAAATGCCAGAGCCATTACAGAGGAATGAAAACATTACCTATAAGAAGACCACTGCAGAAGAACGAAGAACAGTTAGATGCTGAGGTACCAGCCATGCTACCTCTACTTGGTGCAACAGTATACACCCAGATGTGACACAGGAATAGTGTGTTGGACCTAAAATATTATTTTAATGAAAAGGAGGCTGGTGCCAAGACTCATGATTAAAATTGTTCATTTTATTTCCAGAGGTCTCAACCAGATTAATTGGAGGGAACTTACAAAAAATGCATTCATTTTTAATGAAAGGAAGAACTTTTCAATAATGAAATGATTCTCTTGTGTAACAGTGGCCTATCTCTCTGATGTCATATATATATATATCAGAGTATGGGTAACCATCTAGTAGAAATGTTATACATGAAATTTTAACACCTCTAAAGTTTGCAGTCTTTTCCAATTCCAGAAAACTATTATTTTAAAAGATACGTAAATTATTTTAAAGTAATCTATGAAAATATTTTAGGAACAACAAAATTTTGATGATATTTAATATTTCTTTCAAGAGAATCAAGATATAATTTAGGTCTAAATGTTTAGTTTACCTTGAAATACAATTGTGGCTAATGAAAGTTCTCAGAGGAATATGTAGTTAACATATTTCAATGAAATTGAACATGTAGATAGAGGTTAAATAGCTATTCAGCTATTCTTGGCTAGCAGCATCTGAGGACATGGTGAAGAAATAGAAATAGATGGGATTTTGGGAACAGGACTGAATTACAAGCCAAAGGCATTACGCTCCTAACTTTTGAGAAAGCATTTATTTTTACTTAATTTCCCATGTCTTGGATGGTAAAGGGGGATAATAAAAACAGGCATGCTAAAGCCGGGCATGGTGGTGCATGCCTGTAATCCCAGAACTCGGGAGGCTGAGGCAGGAGGATTGTTGTGAGTTCGAGACCAGCCTGAGCTACAAAGTGAGCTTAAAGCCAGCCTGAACTGCATAGTGAGACCCTGTCTCAAAAAGACAAAAAAAAAAAAAAAAAAACAGGCATGCTAACTCACCAGCAGTTGAAAGGTTCTCATGGTAAAGTGCTCTGTAAATTATGATATGTACAGATGAGTGCTACCAGAACTTCAAAGCCTCATTATCCTTTGTTATCCTCATAAACCTTGTAATGGCTTTAGATGAGGTTGGCAGGAAAGCAGGCCCTGAGACAGGGATTTGAGGGCAGTGATTTATTTGGATAGAGATCCCAGAAAGCTCTAGTAGTAGAACAGGGAAAGTGAGATAAAGGGGAAAAAATGAAAGTTATTTCAGGTATTAACCCAGTGTTACCAACAAGTTACTGATATAGATAATTGATTTTTTTTGAAACAAGTCTCACTGACAGGAAAGGAAAGAAGTGTTTCCTTTTGTGGATGGGGCCTCCAGGCTTTGTCACTGCCTTTGGACATTGGCTTCCAGTTCCTTCAGCCTCCTAGTACATCAGTCTTCCAGTGTGTAACTTTTGTCCTTCCACCATAGACTTGCACCAGTGGCTCCTTATACATTCAGTCTTTGATGGCTAGTGCGTCTTCTGGCTTTCCAGCATGAAGATGGCCATCAGAACTCTTCCATTTCTGATCCTGTAAGTCTACCTAATAAATACCCAGTGTAATTAGACATATATTTTATAGTAAGTCTGTTCCTCTGAAGAACCTTAGTTATGATAGTAACTGAAATATGATCTTCCTGAGGCCTCCTGGGAGAACGTTCAGAACACAACAGAGGTGTAGCAAAACTGAGGTCCCCTTCCACCAATCCCGTAGTTTCTGTTACCTCTCTAGTCCTGGGACATTATTCCTGATGCTTCTAACCTGCTTCTGCACAGGCTGAGCATGGACCAGCAAGCAGGTACCAACAGTCCAAGTCCTCAAGGAAATGTCCCAGGTACTTGCAGTAAAAGTCATTAGATCTTTGAGCCCCTACATGGGAACCCTGAGGAAATGTGCACAAGGGAACAACAGCAGTAGCCACTCCATTTTACTCTGTTCACTTGGAGAAAACTAAAGCCCAGGAAGGTTTAAGACATGATCAATGCATAAGTACAAATCAAAGATGTATATCCCAACCTAGAAAGGACTGCCAATTTCACTTTACCAGTTCATTAAAGCTTATGGTTTTCTTAAATGCCGTGTGCATAAAAGTTGACTAAATGACAATGTTTTGGTAGTTCTTAGTCAAATGGAGTATGTGGTTGAGAAACATGACAGTAGGGAAAGTGCAAAAAAAAAAAAAAAAAAAAAAAACAATGAGAATAAAAACCAAATGGTGAAAAATGTAATATTTGCAAGAAAAATAAAGACAGCATCAATTGTTTGCATCTAAGATGCTCTCAGGGCTGGCCAGATAGCTCAGCAGATTAAAGCACCTGATTGGGCAGATGCAGGGATCAGAGTTAGATCCTCTGAGTGCCTTTCTGGCTGTAGCCTGGGGGTATATGAGACAGCAACTGAGACTGGGCGTGGTGGTGTGTGCCTGTGATTCCCAGCACTTAGGAGGCTGAAAACAGGAGGAACACTACAAGTGCATCCTGTGTAGTGAGGCCCTGTAGACCCTGTACTGAATACATAAGAAAAAATATGCTGTCATTAGCCAAGACTTCCTGTGCCTACCTTTCTCTTCCCCCACCAGTACTCTATCTTGATAAAGAATGTTGAAAAACTGCAGAGAAGATTTTACCCTTGTCTGGCTCTGCTATTTGATTTCCAGGCACCTCTGACATCCCATAGTCCTACAGAATATGGTTTTTGTCTTTCCAGTGCCACCCTGCAAGGGGCAGCATGCTAACCCTCACCTCACTCAGCTGTAAAGTAAGATCTATTGAAGCCTAGGCCTGTCAGCCACCCTTCTTAGCAGGGGAAGGACAGAGATTAGTTCAGCAATCTACCATGAGGTGTGGGACCTAGGCACTCCTTCCTTCTGAACATTTTATGACATTGACTTCCAGTACGGCCTCTGAGCAAGTCAGTTAACCTCCTTGGCTCAGTTAACCATATGGAAAATGAACATGATAATATCTCACAAGGGTATTGTGAGATTACTCAATGTTTATAAAGTGCTCGGGAAATGAAAGGCCCTGGATGTGCCTAGCAATGCCATTAATCATGTGGTCAGATGAATTCAGGCAGCTGGAATGTTATAGAACTCGACTTCCTAGGTAATTTCACTGCAGTACCTCACAAATCATAAGGATTAAATCTATGAGAATTGAGATGATTAATTTCATGCCGTAGTGGAGGACTCAGATTTTTTTCCAAGTGTTCATTTTTGAATTGTTTTTACAGACTTTGTTTCTTCCATTCTCAAGAGCAGAAAATTGTTCAGACACTCATTCTTTAATGTCAGATCTGCCTCTTCCTTGTCCCATATTTTGTGTTTCCTTCTTTGTTTACTAAGTCATTCAACAAGCAATCATTAAGTCTTAGCTATATCTGGGTCCTCTGCTAAGCATTGGAAAAGTACAACACTTGCTTCTACTTTGGACCCAGTCTAGAAGGAGAGACAGACACAGAAATAAATTGTTACCAGGAATATGAACTCCAAATATCCATAAAGACCAGGTAAAGCTTTGCACTTTGTGTCAGCTAGCAAATGAACCTAAGTCTATGAGTTCTTTCTTTTTGAAGCCTCTTTCTTGAATCCCATGAGATTGCATCTGTGTACCCCGGCTCTGGTACTGCCATTATTCTCTCTCATTGGCCCCTCTCTAGTTCTTTAGGTATAGCTGTTGTGATTCTGTGTGGGATATTCTCCCCCCACACACACACACACTCTTTAATACATCCGTTCCCTGTTCCCATTGACCTCTCTCCTATGTTACAGATCTCCAGAGGTCTTCAAACTCAACAGGATTCCACCCAATTCATAATATTGCTTCCTCTGTTTGATATCTCAAATTCTCTTCATGATTCCATGATTTCCCTTCTAACCAGGCTTTAAATCTAAGCATCACATGAAACTCTTTTCTTCCTCCTCCTCACATCAAGATAACTACCATATCTTCTCCGTTTTGATTCTATAAGCTTTCTGGGATACTGTGTTCTACCACTGGCAACTCCCACTTCCATTCTTAGTGGTCTACTATCTCCTCTCCTGACTATGAAGTTCTCCAGTGCATCTACACAGACAACCCATATTTCCTTCAGTGTTCTTCTATTGTTCAAAAAATTACCTGTTCAAAAATATTTATTGCTCCCCTGTGTCTACTAATTTAAGCCAAATTTCTTCATTCTGGAACTCAAGATCTCTTGAAAACTGTCCTCAGACTTGCTTTTTTAAACTTTCCCCCATACATTCCTATATTAGGCATAAGATGGAACAGGTGGATGGTTACTGGTCTGCAGGTGGATATCTTGTTGGTCACCCATAACTTTAAACACACCGCTCCTCCAGCCCAGCAGTGTTTTCCTCACTCACTTGCCTGGTAGTCCAGGCCAATCTCAGACATCACAGCTTCAACATAACATCCCTTTCTGGTCCTTGGCTCTATTTGGTTGATTCTTTCTTCAAACCTCCTGACCTCTTTTTGCTTTACTTCTGCTGGCATGAATTTGCAGTATTTTTATTCTTTGTCTTTTTTTTATTTTATTTTATTGAAGTACAAATATCAATCAGATAGTTTCAAGACACCTTAACAAGACAGATTTGATAAATTAATACATTGCAAACTGTTTTCATAATGTTTTGGTATCGTACAAGGTGCATACATGATATTATATTTACAGATATTATTTTAGCAGATATCTGTTATCAGTGAATTAAGAGTGTAGCTGCTTACTTATCTTATTTTTTATACCTGAATTATATCAAAAATTCAATAATTATTTTCCTAGTGGATGACCATAGTACTAGAAGCTGACATAATATCCTGTCCAACCACCATTAGTGCAGATCTTGCCTCTCATAGGATTATGTAGAAGCACAGCATTATCTATCCCAACTGTACTGTCTATACACATACATCATGATTTTTTATTCTTTGTCTTATCTCTTTGCAGACTAAAAGTCCCTTAAGAAAACAGAGTGTATCTTATTTGAATCAATGAACTTAATCCTTAAAATCCCAGGCTTGTTAGTGCTTCACCTACTCTTTGTTTATATAGAGATGCTTTGTTCTACAAAATGTAACATCTGACCTTGTTAATGTAAAGAAAAATTTTAAAAACGTTCAGTCTTTGCATTCATAATATAATACTTATTCCGTATTGTAGTTTGTCCATGAAACAAATATTTTTGTGTCTCTGGATCTGGCCTATTTAGTCCTACAGTATAGAAATGAGTAAGACCTATCTCTGACCATGAGGAACTCATAGGCAAGTCCAGGAGAAAAACTTATTAGCAAATGCATTGCAACACCAGGTATTGCATATGAGACTGATAATACAGACAAGGCACAAAGGAAGGAAGCTATGCAAGAATCTGAGAGAGAGTGAGTGTGAGAGAGGACTTCCTACCTACAGGAGAAGTCAGGCAGAGTTGTCCTGGAAAGCGGAGGGTTTGGGCATAGGGTCAGTGTCCCATGTGGTCACATTTGCGAAGCCTGAGGGTATGAAATAACAGTGGCATAGCAGGATTGTGGCCAGGTCAGTGCTGCAGCAGTGTGAAATGCAGATGAGGGTGTCTGATGGGATGAAAGTAGAGAAGTAGTGCAGAGCCTCAATTCAAATAATAGCCTTTTATCTCTTACCAAGGAGTGTAAATTTTTTTCCTGTGGATGACAGGGAGCTAGTACAGGGTTTTAAGGAAAGCAAAGGGCCTGGCTTCTTAAATTAGATTTTTAAATAATGGGCTCAATTTTGATTTTAAAAAAATACTACCTCGGCTAGGAAAAGGAGGTCAGGCCAATATGTGAAGAACAGTACTGATCTTCTGCGGCATGAATGTGCTTGAATTTGTATTAGCACTGTAAGTTGAGAACCCATTTCCTGTTAATCGTGTTTTCCACAACAGTCATAGCAACTGCAATCACATTTGGAGCTTATATCCACCAGATAGTTTTCTTAAGCATTTTTATGAATTACTTTACTTAATCTGCTCAACAACCATATGAAGGTACCTGTCCAGAGAGAAAAGTTAAGGAACAGAAGGGTTAAGCAGCCCGCCCAAGGCTCTTTAGCTGCTGAGCAGGAGAACGAGGCCCCAGACAGCACATGCGTCCCAGCCTCTCTACATGTTGCAAAAAAACAGGAACATATCTGCGCCTCTGTTTATTTTCCTGTTTAGTGTGAGAACAATTATGTTTACTATGTATGGAAGGAACCGCTTGTGCAGCGCCCTGTTGAAGAAGAATCCTGAGGCTGCACAGCAGCAGGACCTGCAAGTGCATGCCAGATGGGAGCTGCACCTAGCTCCCAGTGCAGGACTCCCGCTGTGGTAAGAAAGCAATTGTTATTCAAAACAAAAATATTCTTACCAGCGCTGGCAACTCCATCTACAAGTTAAGCACACATTTTTCTAAAAGTAGAGAAAATTCCAGGAGGGAGCAGCATTTTCTCACAGCCTGGAGGGAGGAGGCATCTAATTGCCTATTCATGAGGGACCTCGTCTCTCAGGGCCTGAAACATTTCCAAACAGGCTGTGCAGAGAGAATGGCAGCAACTAGGAAAACTGCAAGTCCCTGAACTAAAAATCTTGATGTAAACGTGTACAGCATAGCTCTCAAAGCTCTCTCTTCATCAGCTGCAGCGTCTCTAATATTAGCATTTTGGAGCTTGGATTGTGTCTCAGCACGTGTGCACAGGGTTCACAGATGTATAAGCTGAGATATTATGGTAATGAAGAAACAGTCCAAAAACCACTTCTGACAATCTGCTGCGTTACTTTAGAGTCACGAATCACATTCTGTGTGTTTGTACTCTCGTGCACACATGTACACACATACACAGAGAGCAAGACAAAGTGGAGAGAGAGCGAGAGAGAAAGAGGGCTTCCTCTGTCTTGGGGCGAGACCTCTGATATAAATCTCACTTTTCATCCTTGTACCTTCACTCATACCTACCCAATTTTTGCATCTTTGGAAAAATTCTGAGTCTCTCTGCATTGCCTTGTATACCTTTTTAAGAGAATGTACAGCCCATTAATTGAAACAAATCTGCAGAAAATGGACAGGTAAAATTTCTGCCTCTTTCTCAAACTTGAAATGTTGACATCCTAAAGTTGTGTAATAGAACAAGAAGTCCAGGGAAGTTAAGCCCCCACAAAGACACTTGGATTTCATCCTATTCTGTCTGAACATACGGAAAATGTTCAGATAAAACATTTTCCACTGCCAGTCCAGGCTGACCATGAGTGCTGGCGTGTGATCCAGAAAGGCGCCATGTTCAAAGTAGTAATATGCACTGACAGTGTAGTTCTTCATGTGAGTGCGGTTCTAGATGACAGTGACATACAGTAATCAATTTGGGATGCTTGGTGGTTTCCTGGGACCTAGATACAGAAGATCTGGAAGTGAAATTTTAAGGAGACCTTGGGTTGGTAATTGGAAAACTCTTCCAGATTATAAGCAGGAAGAATGAAGAACGTTTTACCATGTAGATTCAAAGGCAACAAATGAATGAGTCTAGAGGGAGGAGTCTTGAGGGAACAGGATACCTTGAATGGAGACATAGGGCACTTAGGCCATGGCAGGCTTTGAAGATGAGGAGACTCAGTTCCATTAAGGCTCATGGAAGCATGTGGCAATTTGCTAAAATAAAAAGTTTTCACTGGCTGAGTATTTTTTATAAATTAAAGTTGCTACATGGAACTAGAGTAGAAAAGGAAAGAAAAATCAAGAGGTAGAGAGGGAGGAGGTTGAAATAATCAATAACAAGGTAGGGAAACATAAGGAAAGTGAGAATTGCAACATGGAAGCCAAAATCCAACTTGTTTGAAAACGTGAAGTGGAAGGCCATTAAACTTATCCTGGTGGCAAAGATATAAATAGACTCTAATACAAAGAAGAAAAGTGAGAATTAGCTCACAGCTTTCAAGTAGCCCAAGGCAACCCAAACAAGGACAAAGGGCCCTTGTCACACACTGACTCAGTGTCTCCACTCTGCCATCAGAGATATTAAGCACCATTGATAAACCAGGTGCCATTTCAGACTTGTCACAAAAACTGGCATGATAGGGCCAGCAACATAGCTCAGTGGACTAAGCACTTGCTTAGTAAGTGCAGGGGCCAGGGTTCAATTCCTGGCACTGCATGATATACCACCCCTACCCTAGGTGCACTGAGCCGGCAATGGAGTCTGGGCATAGTGGTGCATGACTGTAATCCCAGCACTAGGGAGGCAGAAATCAGGAGGATCACTATGAGTTCCAGCTGCATAGTGAGACCCTGCAACAACAACAGCAACAACAAGACTGGCATGACTTTTAGAAGGTAGGTCTACACTTGAATTTGATGGGGTATTCACAATTCCAGTCATGCTAGTGACTGCCTATGCAGTGGGGGTGAAATTTCAGAGGCTAGAAAGCTAGATTGTGTGGTGCAGTCATCTAACCCCGAACCTCTTTTCTTCTCAATTTGTATTTGTTCACAACCATCTAGGGCAAGCAGAAATACAAAAATCCATTTTTTACCTCAGTACTAAAATGCCATGCCTGATCCTCAGGGGACACTCAAATACAATAGTGAATTGATTACAATCATTTCTCTGTCATTTCCTGGGGACTAGGAAGCACAGAGCTCAAAGAGGTTAAATCCAGAGTTCATCTGAACCCTCTTATATGGGAGCAGTTATACATACCTGGCAACAAAATCCTTTATCAGGGCTTTATCATCAATTCCATGAAGCCGAGTTTCCTCCATTGCCCCCTTACTTCATTTCCTCTAAGAAGATTTACAAATGAACTCAACAAAAACTTGCTAAAAGGTGGGAGATAAAGTGGGCCTCTGAAAATTAAAGTGTTGTCTCTCACTGGAAATAAAACTGTTATAGCTTCCAGAGCTTGAAAATAAATAATAATTTATTTATTTATTTTGCGGTATCGGGAATTGAACTCAGGACCCTGCACTTGCCAGGCAAGCACTTACTCTACTGAGCTATCTCCCGGGGCCCAAAGTTCAGAAGGATTTTTTTTTTGGAGGGTGCTGGCTCATGCTGCCTTAAGGGCAGGTCTGGTAAAGCAGGTGGAGCTGGGATCAAACTGCGATATCCTGCACCTGACTGGGTTTTCATAAACAGGCACTTAAACAACTGAGCTAAGCAACAGGCCCCAAAATCATACTCTTTAAGGAGAGTCAGTTAGTTCAGAGCTGAGCTAATCAGTGAGACTGCTGGGTCCTGGAGTGTGCCAGATACTTCAGAAAGACGCCAGCTGGTGTGCGGGCTCCTCTGCAGCCCTGAAGCCAGTCTCGCTCATGTTGAGATGATTTTCCAGCACTGGGCTAGAACCCTTCTGAATGAAAGTGCAGGTGTGCGCAAAGAGGGTCTCAGACCTCGCCTCGGCTCATACATTCTTGTTCTCAGCTAGATGTCAGCAAGTCTCGCCAAAGCTTTTTTCCTAAGACCTGTAATTAGAATTGATGGTGTAATCCTTCGCAGGAAACCAGATGTATGCAGACAGGAGCACCATCAGAGCCAGAACAAGGCCGGAGCCCTGACCTGACAGTGGAGCCGCTTTTTGGAATAGTAAGAGAAAGGAGAGAGCTCTGTAGCAATAGGGATGTTGTCAGGAGCCTCCCTGCTGTTCTCATAGTGTTATTTTAGAGAGGTGGTTAGTGGGCAGTGGACAGGCACCACCTTCAGCCGGGAGCAGAGGGAAGGGTTCCTTTCCATCGTGGCTCCCTGGGAGATCATTCTGATTACCTGGTTTCAATCTTCTATCCATATTAGGCTCAATGTTAAAATCCTTTCAGATTGATCAAGAACATCCTCAGGTGACGGCTTTCTGTAACAGCGTTGTGCTGCTGGGTGCCAGACCACATTTCCTGCTTATTCCAATACCAAACCACAGGTATGGCTACCACTATTTCCACTGAATTCCAATTATTTCATTTTGAAAGATGCCACCCATGGGCAGGTACATAGGGAACCGAACTTTGAAGTGAGGACTTCTCTAAACCATGCTGGTTTAAAATCCCAGGGAATTCCTTTTCGCAGCAAAGCTCCTAGGGTGTTTTTACACAAGGAAATGAAAAACTAAAATTACTGTATAAGGTATTCAGGTGATTTCCCTAGGGGCTTTTGGTTGGGAAGAAAGACACAACTGTGAAAATTTCATCTATCAGAGGCTTGTGAGAGTCCTGTTTCACTCGTAAACTCACATAGGCTATTAAAAAAAAAAACCCTCCAATTTGCACCATCTTTCTTGATACTTATAATTTGAGAATAATATCTAACATTTTATTTTTAAATATGTGCTAAAATGCATTTTTTTTACTTTGATATGAGCTTTACTTTAATTTTATACCCTAAAATTGCATCCTAGAGTTTTTTACAAAATTCCAAACCGCAAGTGACATATAGGGAATATAATTTTCTTTACACCTCTGTCCTCCAGTCGGTTCCAGACACAACCACTACCATGTGTACTTTTAGACATATTCCAAGCATTATAAATAGAGATACAGATCTCTATTTATAATGTATATTTATAAAAAGTGTATATTTTTACACAAATGGCAGTATATTATACAAGGTGTTTTAAACCTTGTGTGTTTTTTTCATGTAACAAAAAAGCTTATAGGATATTCCAAAGCAGCATGTTTCGAATTGTTGCACACTATTCCATTGTACAGGTATATCAAATTTTCTTTACTAATTCATTTATTGATAAAATTTAAGCTTATTTAAATCTTGTATTAATATAAACAACCCAGCAATAAATAAGTTATTAACACAAGATGAGTATAACTCTGGATGAATGTACCTAAAAATTTAGAAATATGACTTCTGGGTAAAAGGGTGTATTTGTTTTTAATTTTATAAATATTATAATTTGCCTTCCATAGAGGATATAAAAACCTGAGCAACAGAGGACCATGTATGTTATTCTACTCGGAACCACTCAGGATATCAATTTTTAAAGCCATTTTGCAAATACGTTAAGTGGAAAAATAGAACATTGTAATTTTATTTTCAGTTTTCCTTTCTTAAGGAAGATTGAGCTTTTTTTCATAGAGCTATTTATATTTCCTTTTCTGTTAACTATCTTTGTGCACTTTACGTAGTGTCTAATGGATTTAGGGTCTTTCTCTTAACTGATTTATTAATTCTTTATAAATTAGGAAAACAGGCTTTCAGTGATGGGCTCTTACAGTGCTTTCCGCACTACCTTTTTACTTCTGTAAACCAACATCTGGTTCTGCTATACAAAAATGCTTTCGTTTTTCCAATAGGATTTTAGAAGTGTTTAAGTATTTTATAAATTATTTACTAAATACTTTTTAAATATCATAGATCTGATATCTATCCTGTTAGACCAAAACTTAAAATTCTATATCAGACCTATGTTCAGATTTTTTCTACTGTATATTTAGCAGCTTTTAATGATACCTGTTTATTATTTCAGAGTGTTTTCTAGGTCAGGAGTCTGAACACGGCTTACCTAAGTCCTTTGAAAAGGGTCTCATAGATCTGGAGTTAAGATATCAACCTACACTATTGTGACATCTGGGAACTTGACTGGGGAAGGATCTACCTGTAACCTTACTCAGGTATTTGAAGAAACCATTTCCCTGACCTGTGGCTCTAAGATTCATGACAGCTGTCTCTTCAAAGCCAACAATTGAAAGACTCTACAGGCAGCCTGCTGGCAAAAATGGAGTTTTTATGATATACAAAACATTAGCATAGGGGTGAGAGTCCATCATCTTTACCATTTTACATTGGTCGAAGCTAATCACAAATCCTGGCCACATCAAAAGAGGCAGGTACAGGAGACCTTAAGTACCAGCAGGCAGAGACCCTTGAGGGTCACCTCAGGATCTGCCCTAAGCATGGTATGGAGCTCTATTAAGATATAGGTGAGATAATTGGGGAGTATGTCCCCAGGAGCTTATAGTTTAGTAGGAAAGAAAAATTATTTTCTATAAAAAGTGTCACAAAACAAAATACTATGAGCATTTTGAAGAGGAAGAATTTGTGAAGTCTTCTCAAAGAACATGTGATTTGAGGTTTTGGATGGTTGTGTTTTTATTGCTCTCCTTCCTATTGACAGTGCTATCTGAGCATTAACTCTGTGCTATGTAAATGGGAGTCCTTACTTTTTTTCCCAATCAGAATATCCCCATTTTATGTTTTATATATTTACCTTCACTGGATATTTTTACTTTATTAAATAGTTTCATAGCTGTAAAACAAGTACAAACCACTGATTGGGATTGAGATGGGGCTTTGGGAAGGAGTCAGAGCTGAGGTTCTAGACTGAGTCCAAAATCTACAAAAACTGAGTCCAGGAAGACAAGGCCAGAGGTCCAAGTAGTGATGACCATATCATAAGGAGTGCTCAAGTTAGTGGGACAGAGACAGGAACTGAATCAGTGCGAAGCCCTGACCTAAGAGATTAAGGCAGAGGACATCAACCAGCCCCAGATATAATTCTGAACCTGTTGGTAAGTGATGGGTAGAGGGGAGGGAGAGGAGTAGAAGGCATCATCACATCCCCTGTGAGGGCTGGGAGACTGCATGGCAGCAGAACAAGTAAAAGCCTGGACAGTTTAACTTCCCTGGATGGTGATCGTGAAAGCCTTCTGTGCAATATGATTATAGAAAATAACTCCTCTATTACTTTATTTTTTTTCCTGTATTACTTTAAAATCATAGCTTTTATCCTATGGCTTTTGATTCAAAAATCTTTGACAATACCCATATATTACTTGAAATGACCATGGGTTACCTGCCTTTTAAGATCTTTTCTTAAATTTTCTTCTAACCTGATATTATCTCTAGAAAGTGGTATATTCTGTTTTTTTTTTTCTTTTCTTGGACTCCATAGAATATTTTTATTTTAAAGAAAAAAAAATGGAAATAAAAATAAAACAGTTTTAAATCAAGCTAACAGGACAGTAACTAATTAATACACTGTTTATTGTCATCTTTATAGTAGTTACTGGTACAAATATTGTCCAAATAATATTAGCACAAACCTTTTCAGTAAACTAAGAAAAATTATCTATATAACTATCTGAACTAATATATGTATATACATACATATATATATATGCATGTATATTTTTTCTCTTCAATAAAGATTATTTAAAGATAATTTTCTTTAAAGATAATCAGATTATCCTTTTTTAAGTTTCTTCTCCATTCACAACACCTATCATACATATTGGATCTTATTTATTTGCTCAGCTTCTCATCCTAGTGAGACAAAAACTACAGGCCAATATCTCTAATGAACATGGAATCAAAGATCTTCAGTAAGATAGTGGCAAACAGCATATAGGAAATCATCAAAAAGATCATACACCATGACCAAGTAGGATTCATCCCAGGCACACAGCGATGGTTCGACATATGCAAATCAATAAATGTAATGCACTGTATCTGCAGATCCAAATGCAAAAAGTACATCATCCCCCATAGATGCAGAAAAACTTTGACAAAGTCCACACACATTCGTAATAAAACCCACAGAAAATTAGAATAGCTTTTAACCTCAATCTCATGAAAGTCATCTATGCCAAGCAAACAGATAACATCATATTAAATGGTCAAAAACTGAAAGTTTTCACTCTAAAATCAGGACTAATACAAGGATGTCCACTATCACCACCTCAGTTCAAAATAGTTCTGGAAACATTAGCCAGATCAATTAGACAAAAGAAAGAAATAAAATGAGTAAGGATAGGCAAGGAAGAAGTTAAATCCTCATTATTTATAGATGGCATGATATTCTATGGAGAAGACCCCCAAAAAGAAAAACACCACCAAAAACCTGTAGATTTAATAACAAATTAAATACTTAGGAATTAATCTAACAAAGATAGTGAAAGAGCTGTACATTGAAAAATCACAGTGCTCTGAAAAAGGAGATCGAAGAGGATATAACAAAGTGGAAAGATTTACCCTGCTTATGGATAAAAAGAAACAGTGAAAATGGCCCTACTCCCAAAATCGTTATACAGATTTAATGCAATCCTAGCCCAAATACCATTAGCATGCCTCAAAGAACTAGTTGTCTGAATGCTTCATCTGTGTGACCCTCAGTTATCTCATGAGTATTGTAAGATATGGAGAAAAGCCACAAACTCACACAGCTCCATCCAAGTAGCTCTGCTTTTACTGGTTTTATTTGCTTGTTTATTTATTTATTTTAAGTTAATTTTATTGAGAAAGAAACAGCAGTGAGACAGTTTCAAAACAGGTCAGTAAGACAATTACAATAATTAATATAGTACATGTTGTTTTCATAGTAATTCATAGTACAAGATGTAGAGATGATATTTTATCTAACTACTGTTAGTATAAATCTCATTGAACTTAGAAAGTAGCTGTATATCTAACCTAATTAATTTGTATATACAGATATAGATTTTTTCACTATAAAATGGTCCTTCATTTATACCCTTTTTTAGTTTTGTCAGAGATGGATATTCCATTGCCATTCAAATACTGTAGGTGCATGAATTCAGCAAAATAATCCAATACAGTCCAGTAGTCCATAATAGTAGTGGGTTATCTGTAAGACTGGCAATGTCAGAAGTTGTTGACTTGAGCCTTCTATAGCTCAGCGTATGTGTTTATACTTTTCTGCTGGATGGTTAAGACCAAGATAAAGCAAGACCTATATAACAAGAAATGTAACTTTTGTATCTGACCAGGTCAGTCAAATCCCCTCAGGATTTACCCTGAAACCCTGTACAGCAGTTTGTAGATCTTTTGTCAGTGTCAGCCACATGGATATCAATTCACAGAGATAAGAAAACTAACAGGCACTTTAAAGAAAACCTAATTTTTTTATTTTTTAAAGCTGAGAAAACTTTTCTTGAATTAATAAGCATTACATGGAATTTAAAGCAAATAAGGTGTCTGGCCAAATAGCTCAGCGGATTAAAGCGCCTGTTTAGAAGCAGACACAGGGACCAGAGTTTGACCTTCCTTCATCACTTTTCCTCAGCATTGTATGAGAGATTGTAGATAGTTCACCAGACCAAGGAAAAGGAATGAAAGATTCAAATTGGAAAAGTAAATCTGTTTTTCTGAAAAACTACATTGGTTCTCTGTAGAAATCTAACTGATGAGGTTATAAGGTTATGGGATTCAAAATAAATATATAAAATTGCACATTAGCAATGAACATCAGAAAAACATTTTAAAAAGCAAGTCATGAGAAAGTGAAATTTAAAAACACCATTAACAAAAGTATTAAAATGTGAAATAATATGATATAAATGTATAAATATGTGAGGTTCTGGACACCAAAACTATAAAACAATAGAAAGTATCATTAAAGAAAGCCTCTATGTCTTGTACTCTACTTTGAAGATAATATATATAGTAAAATTACTATTGCTATCCTCTCATTTATGGAATTTTGTTTTATGTTATTGTATGTATTTTTTTTTTGGTGTTAGCAGGGATTGAACTTGGGACCTTGCATTTGCGAGGCTAGTACTTATGCCACTAAGCTATCTCCTCAGCCCCTTGTTTTATCTTTTCACAATATAAGATTTACAAAGAAAGCCCCTTAAAGAGAGACTACCTCATTCTTAAGTCAGAAGACACTGACATGCATTCTTAAGTGGAGTCGATGTAATCTCAATTTTAAAACAGAGCTCAACAGATGTTTTAAATATTTTATGTCATTTTCCTTTTACACATGAATGGGCTTTGTTTCGGTAGCTTTGTGCATGTACTTACGCGCTTGGATCATTTTCGCCCCTTCATTGCCTTTCCCCCAGCTTCACGTTTGAGAAGTACTCAGTACTACATTTGGCTCCTTTCTGTCACTGCTATTCGTTTCCCTCCTACTTTATTGGCATCTCTTTTTAGATTCCACATATTAAGGAGAGCATGTGGCATACGTCTTTCTTAATCTGGCTTGTTTCACTCAAAATGACAAACTGCCTTTAGAACTCATATGGAAACAGAAAGAGCATAGAATAACTGCCTGATTCCAAAAGAAAAAGAAAAAAAAAAATTTGAAGAAGAAAGAAAAAGCCTGAGTGGTTTCAGCACCTAATTTCATGACTTTTCATAAACTGCAGTAATGAAGGCAAGGTCACAACTAGACAATTAGTTATAAAGGTCAACTAATAGAGCAGTAGAACAAAATAGACTCAATACATATAGACAACTATTTTTTGATAAAGTAAATAGAGAAAGGACAGGATTTTCAACAAATGGTAGTGGAACATTTGGATGTCCATAGGCAAATAAATGAATTTTAACCTATATTCAAAACTTAACTTACTATATTAAAAAATTAACTCAGTAGAATTAAGAACTTCTCTTCAAAAGACAATTTTAAGAGATTGAAAACAGCAAAATTACAGTTAAGGAAAATATACTTGCTCATTACAAACATGATAAAGGACCCAGCAGCCAAGCATTGGACAACA